>JZKD02S1622785.1:590768-605753 GCA_000966675.3 Picea glauca
TTTATAGTTGAATTCTTCGCTCATTTGTGGCTTTGGAAGCACTTCATGGTTTCTGTATACAATGGAATATATATGTGTAACAACACAGAAAGAATGCCATTTGCTAAACAAAAGAATTCAAGAGAGTAAACAATATCCTCAAGAACCAGCAAGAAAATGTTATAAATCCGGAGCTCAACACGGAGCTCATGATCTTCCATTGTGTGATAAAATCAAAGACACCCTAGGGATTTCTATTCATTCAAAAACAACACATGCTAGAAAAAGTCCCTACGAGAAAAAACAAGCAATCACTAACTAGTTGGAAGAACAGTTACACCAACCAACACTAGAGAAACTTACCGGTGCAAGTGCAACTTGAATATGGAAGCACCCTCTTAGTATACTCTGCAAAGCATGGCCTGATGTCTATCCTAGGTACCATGGTCTACCCTCGCGGTCACATGTGTAAGTCCCTAAAATAAAGTCAACTAGGTTGCCAACACGTGAACAATCACCAGGCGGGTACAGTCGACAGTCAGGTGGACTACAATGAGGAGGGTATCTAGCCCGAAACCTGTCAAGGGTATCGAAAGAAAATGGTCCGGAAGACAACTGAGGACCTCGAACGGATTCAATACCAACAAAGCTCCGTGGCAAATGTTATCAACAAAATCCCAAAACGAGCCCTCTATATGTGTTCCCCACTATGCCTTGCCCGACTTTTGAGGGGTTATCTTCGCTACCTTTCCGCACGTGACCTCATGTTTAGCCCCTGTGTTAGAGGGGTGTCCTAGATAGTTTCCACGATACTAGAATTTTAACACTCCCGAGCACAGACACTTATGTATGTTTTGCAGCCTTGAAGAGTTTCCTCTCCAACCTAAATCAAGGCTCTAGCCTAGACTAGTTGATGGACCCTACAAACATAAAGTCTAGTTGATTTTAATTAAGCGTTAATTTTTTATAGATTGTATTAAGTCAGAGGTTATGAGAGTGAAAATAGTGATGTTTTGAGAGATAAAAGAAATGATAAACAAAAAGCTGGAAACAAAATGACTTCTTCTTAACAAATTCAGATTTGCACTTTATAATTCTTTAACCAACTTTTCAAATTACTTTTGTTTTCTAAGATCTTTGAACCGCAAACTCAAAAAAATAATTCGCTCGACCATGAGCTACTTATGTCCTAAGTAAACAACTAAGAACTTATGAAAGAAAAACTTTTCCTTGATTATTAATGTAAAAAACCAACTACTCAGTCAAACAAAGAAGTGAAGGATATTTTTTATTTTATTTTATTTAATGCTTACAATGCAAAAAAGGGAAAATGACGAAAAATAAAGACCAAGAAAACTTCTGGCCTAAGCACAGATCGCAAATAATCACTGAAAATAACACAAGCTAATTAAAGGAGACTCTCACACTTGTCTAAAAACCCTATGAATTTTTTTTTGAGGAAAAACTTTAACGATTTTTTTTTTAATGCTACAATCAAACCTAAGTTGTCGACTGATCTGATAGAGACCAAGACTAAATCAAGGAAAATCCTGAGAGGTATAACTCTTGGTAAGAAAGAGGATGACTGCCTCTCCTTAAACCAAAATTTTCTCAACATGCACGTTGTTGATAGTTCAACGACCATCGTATACACACAGGCTATGTAAGATCAGAGCGCATGTACATGCATGCAGGATTTATGTAGGCCGCGTGTACCTCTGCAACTCTTAAAAAATTGAAATAAAAACACGCACTCAACTACTGGCAGAGACTACTGGTATTAAGAACTAGAATCTCTTGAAGATTCAGAAACTTACTTTGACAGAAAAAGAATAACAATTCAAGGAAAATTTTATAGATCAAAACTATTATGAGGTGATACCTAAGCCACAAACTACAAAAAATAGATACCAGAATGAGATCTAGAAAATCCCTGAGAAGGATCACTTCTGACAGGGAAGAGGATGACTGACTCTCTAAAAAAAAAAATTATGAACTCAGACACATGACTGACACTTCATCGGCTAGCGTGTGCACGCAGGCTATGTGAATGTAGGGCACATGTACATGCATTCAAGCCTTACATAGACTGCGTGTACCTCTATGACTTCCCGGAAAAAAAAAATTACTCAAGCAAAAAAAGTAGGGAATACTAGTATGGAAGACCAGAATCCTTACTATCTCAGACTCTTGCAAAAACTCAGAAAAAAGGTGATGAAACCAATTTAAAAATACCCAAAAAATATCCCCAGAAAACCCTAGAGTATCCCCAGTACGGTCGCCAATTCTGTTGTGGGTGGGAAATCCCCCTATGGACTAGCATTAAGGGTTTTATCATGCATGCAGAAATGACCTAAAGTCTCCTACTTTTTACCAACATCCCAATCATAAACCCCATTATTCATATGCATATACAAGGTTAAAAAGATCAAGTTACTTTACCTTAGTTTCCATGTTTGATGTCGATCCCTTTAACACTTGGTCACTCCTTGACTACAACTCTCCTCCCAATGCTGACCTGCATTTAGAAAATACAAACAAAGAACTTTGTATGCATATGATATATAAACTAATGGGTTAGAGACTCTATCAAAATATAAACTGATTTAGATATTGACAATCTCATATGGCAGGACATGAAAAGTACTTCTTTTATTAATCTCACAAGAGTAACCTTACAATAATGAGATCGACCACTGCTCCTCGAATCTGGTCCTGGGCTCCTCTTCAACTGTTCTCCAATTGTTTGGGGCAAGGGAAATGATAAATCAGGTATAATTTCTTTGCTATGACTTTACCCCTACCCCTTCTTTTATAGGCTAGAGAGGGCTAGGTATTTGGTCAAGTGACCTTCTATGAGTGCTCGAAAGGTTTAGTTAACTTACCCAAAATTGTGTGTTCTGTCAACAACTTTCCATTTTTCGTGATTTTGTAGGTACACGCAGGTTGTATTGAGTCAGCTAGCATGTACACACGAGATATAGTGAGTCAACAAGAGTGTACACACGGGCTGTATTGAATCAGTAGATGTGTGTATTTAAAAATGGTGTTTTTAAGAAGAGTTGTTCAGTAGTTTCCTGACAAAGAAGGAATATGAAACGACTTGATGCCAGGAAAGAATATCTAGTGAAAATTAGGGTTATAACAATAATGACTTGGATTGTACACCTCATCACTTACTCGATTAGAGTGCACAGATCCTCCCATATCCTTTTACTAAGAATGGTGACTTTTAGTAACCTTTGGTAGACTTCATCCGTCTCTATATATTTGGAAAAAGTTGGCTTGGTGATGAAAATATACTTGTTTTCATGCTAGATACTGAGGTCTAACTACAAGGTCTCTAAAAATGATTTTTCTGTTAAGCTACCCTGTATTCCTGAAAACTTAGAGCTATCCTTTGACACCATGGTGATCCTTTGCTTGTAGTCGGAAAGAGTCATCAACTTATCATTTAGAACCAGTAAACTGGGAAGACCTTTCTTTTGTAAAGCTTCAATCTTACTGAAGAATCTCTGAACTCCACTATCCATGTTTTGGGATCTCTACTCCAATTGTAACATTAGTCCTCTCTTGGTCAGAACTTTCCTAACCTCGAGGATGGTCTCTGTCCTATCCTCAATTTCCAGGCTTTCCATCTCCTCCTTAGTCTTCGAATTTAGAAACCTGATGATTTCATTTGCCTCTGTGGAAATTTCCCCCAGCTCTCCCTTTGTCCTGTCAATGGCCTGCCTAATCCTCAACACCAATTCATGTTTCTCAAACATGATCTGCACAAGTGGCCATATTTCTGTCATGGATTTCGAGATATCCATCCAAATGTTCTCCTTGGCTTCTGCTAGTGTTTTGCCCAAAACTGTTTGCTTTTGCAACTATTGTAGTTCTTGCTTAAGTTTTTCTGATGTGTGATTCTCAGTGTTGTAGCTGGCCTGGAAGGAGCATTTAGATATTCTTTATCTCTTTTTTCAGTCTTTTGATTTCTGCTCCTTATATGGTCATCTCCTCCATTGACTTTGCTAGAGTTTTAGATGTTTCTAGAACTGTCACTGGGGTAGATGATGGAAGTTTTGTTGTGGTAGTTGAGGATGTTGTTGCTATGCTAACTCATATGAGGGGAACTACACTCAGAGGAATGACCTCCATGGACACTATCTGTTCCTTTTCCTTTACTAATCTTTCCAACTCTGCTTCCATCTCCTTTATCTATGCATTTTTCTCTATGATTAACTTTAACATTTCTTCTTTTTGGCCTTCTATCTCGACTATCTCTTTGGCCTGTGAGTCTTCAGTAGCTGGAAATTTTAATTGTTTCCTCAAGGATGCTATGTCAGCGTTATTTTTCTTTAGCAGTTCTTCAACTACTTTCACATTGGAGGGGTCGTACGCAATTTTAAGTACCAACTCTTCTAAAGATTTGATCCTCTTGTCCTTTGCAAAGGATGACACTTTCTCCATCTTTAGTTGAGTCTGAACATTGTTCAGAGAAACCTACAACTTTGCAGCAATTGTGGAGGTGTTTGTCAATGTTGAGAAAATAATTTCTCCAGTCTATCTGGGCAAGTCCATCTGGTCAGCTGGATGTACCTCTGCAGCATCAAACTCGAAAGTTGACCTTTTGTAATCAGAAATTTCCTTTGGTTGAGGCACCTGCGCCTGCAAGAAGGCCATATACATTCTCCCCTTTTCTATATCAAAGGCGAAGAGAAACCTATGCTCTGTTGTTGATGTTTGTTTATGAATTTGGGCATAGGTGCTTCTAGTTAATATCTCATTCCTTTTCTTAATCAGATTGTATTTCTCAAAAATACTTAGTCCTATAGATCCTTGTGATGGATAGGTGATCAAGGTGGTATCATTATTCTTCTTTGATGAATAGGTAGACATCATTTGTTGTCTTCTTGAGAACAATGGTGAATGTTATCCCTCTACTACTGTGGTAGACTGGGTCTCTTCTCCCCTAGATCTATCAGGGGTATGACTGGTCTTGGGATTTTTCTTATAAACTCGGAAATCCTCTACTCAGACTTCAGTAACTGATGGGGAGACTTCTTCTCTGGGCCTCTTATCTACTGGTACCTGTGGAGTAGTGGTTTTTGAAACATTGGATGAAGGAGGTTGTTGTTCTAAGTCTTCCAAAGTGTTCATTTCCCACTCTGTCTGGTTCATGAATTTCTCAATTTCTGGTTTGGGAACATGAGCATATGGAGGTATTTTATTCTTTAGCCTAGTTTCTGCGATGATGCCACAAGGATCATAGTTCCATCGATCATAATGCCAAGGATCATAGTGCCAGAGAGAGGAAATGATTTAATTTCCTTTTACTGAGAAAATAGATGACTGATACGAGGGATTTTCTTTGGGTAAAGGGGAACTCTAAGGGAGGAAAAGATCGAAAATCTGCACTCTATGGGGAAAAGAAAACTTTTGATACATCTCGGTTAGGATCTCAATGGTAAAAGGAGAAAAGGATTCAGCTCTGGGTATTTTCAGCATCTGGTCAATGGCTTCGGGTGTGATAGTGAACAGGGTCTCTCCGGAGGATGAAACAATAGCTCTTTGATTGGGAAGATAGTGTGCCTGACACTTGAGGGCGAACTCAGGGAAATGATGAATTTGGGGAGAAAGATATAGTGGGATTTTGGACTCCCAGAGTCCAATCTCATCACTCTTTTCTAAGAAAGTGGCTTTGAACCATAAGTGT
This sequence comes from Picea glauca, assembly GCA_000966675.3. Lineage (NCBI taxonomy): Eukaryota > Viridiplantae > Streptophyta > Pinopsida > Pinales > Pinaceae > Picea > Picea glauca. Next base: position 596,449 of record JZKD02S1622785.1, read on the forward strand.
AACTCAACAAAATCAATTTGACATTTGGGCTTTGACATCAAGTAATCTTTGTCAACCATAGGGATCCAGTCGAGGTCGATAGGAGGTGGGAGGAAAGGATTTTCATCAAATTCTGATTATTTGGACTTTGGCGCCATCACTTCGGTTGATACCTGTGAAAATTGAAAAATAAATGATGCTGACTGTAGATTCCAGGAATCAATGGAGGTTGTAGAGGGAAAAATAAAATAGAATAATGGTTTTAGAGGTGTCTAGATCATGAGTGATGAAGGAATGGTGAAGAAAACATGATTATCTGGGGAAACAGGTATTCATTAGAGGTGCGGGGAACAAGTCAGCAAGATAACGACTATGTTTGCATGTATTAGTTAGCCAATGGGTACCTCGGGTATTAGGTGTAAGGTAAAGGATGGGTGACTGGTGCGTGAGGATGACGTGGAAGGTGGTGATTGGAGGATAAGTGAATGGGATATGATGTGTGATGGGTGAGTGGAGGAAACTACATTGGCAAAGTAATGAGACATGACTTATAAGAGGCGGTAGTAGAGTGTGACATCATGGGACGGCGGTGGTAGTGGAGTGTGATGTCATGGGATGACGGTGGTATGGGAATATAGTATGGTGGTTTAATTGAAGGGGGGGGGTAGGTGGTAACTATTTTAGAGCAAGGGGGCTCTGAGTTAACACAATGGAGACATGCTAGGATGGGGCCCACCGGGGAATACCACCAACTCGAACCCCCCTCGCCATTAAAGGTAGAATGGTCGAGGGGTCCAATATTACTTGTCGACTGTCAATCTAAGTGCCATTTGCTCAGCCTTAGATCTTGGTGCACTTTTTACCTGTGGAGCATGAATCATATTACACTGCAGAAACTTAGGATAGCGCCATTTTGTGGGCTTTTTAAACTGCTTCTTTTCAGTTTTCCGACAAGGGATTAGAACACAACCTTCTAACATCAAAACAAAGAATCTCATCCAACTGTATGCTTGTTTTATTGAAAGGAAAACTAGCTAGCCTATGTCCTAACCTACTTACCTAACACATTTAACCTAAATTAGACTGTTGGGCTAAAAATTACTCTACCCTGGGGTTATTTGATCAAGTTTAAACAATTTGATCAAATTTATTCACTAACTAACCTATCTACTTGGCTAAGATTAAACAGTTTAGACAAGATTTATTCACTAATCTTATTAGCATAAATTCAAAAAGATTTGACCATGGTTAGACTGTATGGATCAAGCCATTCTTATTGCATGGGGCCTTATTATTTTTCTTTTATGCCCTCTTTTATTCTTTTTCTTTCTTTCTTTTTCTCTTCTTTTCTTTGTTTCTTTTCTTTTCTTTTCTTTTTTCTTTTCTTTGTTTCTTTTCTTTTCTTTTCTTTTTTCTTTTCTTTCTTTCTTTTTATTTTCTTTGTAAATCATTTGCAGAATGAAACATTATTTGCAACCCAACATATAGTAAAGGTAAAAATTTCCAGTCACCAGTTGATCCTATGAATCATAGGGTTATAACAAACCAGTTAGAAGAAATCTTTCTCAAGAGATGGGGTATTAAATTAAAGGATATCCAAATGCTACAAAAAATACTTGAGTATATGAAACAAGATAAGAATGAGTCTGTCAGGGAATTCCAAGATAGGTTTGAAAATTTGCTATGGAAAATTCCTATAAGTCATCTTCCTGAAGACAAATACCTTGCTTACCTCTATACCAATGCACTCATGGTGCATTTAGGGTTTCTCCTTGGTAAAAATAGCCCAAAAACACTCAATGAAGCTTATAACATGGCTATAGAAGTCGAGGCAAATATCTATTTGTTCAAGAAAGGACATGTCTTCACCCTAGATACTCTTAGTTTGGAGAGATTAGTTTCCATTGAGACCTTTATTAGTAATTTCCAAGAGAAATGGGAACAAGTCATAAACCGATAAGAGGTTGAGGAGAAGAATCCTAATGAGGTTTTCCAATCCTATGAGGAAGATTAAGAGGTTACTCATTATTCTTCCGAGGATAATAAAATGAGGTTGAAGAGAGAGATCCTGAAGATATCAAACACGATGATGAAATATTGATGTATGCTCCTCCCTTTGATGAATCCATTCAAGAGTCTATTCCCCCTGCACAAGAATAAGAGGATGAGCTTAGTCACTTTCCCTTCCAAGTTTTTGATGACACCTTGTTCTATAATTCAGAAGGGGAAGAAGAAAGGAAATATTTGGACACAAATCCTCCTTATTATGAACTTAAAGATGTAGAAACAAGTCACGAGGACAAAACAATGATGCATGTTCTTCCATCTAATGAATTCATCCAAATCCGCGAAACTCCTGCACAAGAAGAAGTAAATACGATAAGTTATTTTCCTTTCCAAGAGTATCATGATGCTTTATTTTATGATTTGGAAAGTGAAAAAGTGTGGGAGGATCCCTCATATGTTTTAATCCCTTCATGTTATGATAAAGATAATGAATTTGTTGATAATATTTATGAATTCATACATGTCGGAAAGCATGAATGGGATGTGATTGGATATGATGGGGATCCCATTTATGACATTGAGGGTCATTTCCAAAATTTTCCTTTACAACTATCATATGAGGTTATCCATAATTTTGAGATTTGGAAACAAGGAGATGATATGATTACAAACCTTTTTCAGATACACAAGGATGACCTGGTTCTATGTTCTCCTAGTAATTTTCGGTCATACCTTCAAGATTTTGATGAATATTCCTTTGAGCACTTGGATTTATTTCATGAAGAAGATTATCAACCACCATTGTGCTCGGATATTGATAAAGGTGAAGACATTGATTTCCCAAGGAAGGATCCTTATGACAATGTCTCTGAGCTCCCTTTGATTATTTTATCTCACTATATCACTAAAAGTGTAGTTGGGAAGCATGTCCTTTGTCTTAAGTTTTCTCTGAGGAAAATATTACTTTTAGAATTCAAGGGTAGGTTGAATACCTCGAGACGAAGTTTTTTATGTCGATTTTCCATCCTTCCCTTAAGAAATTGTGAGTTATCCCCTAGGTTATTTCTAGTTCCTTCCCGAACCCCAGATTGTGAAGACATCCAAGGTAGCTGGCCTTCAGACTCTTTGAGTCAGTCTATTGACCCTTTGATTTTTCACAATCCCTTTATGAGATGGATTGAGCACTTTCCTAAAGGTGTGAAGTGGCATTATTTTGTCCCTCCCTCCCGCCTCCATGAGCTAGACTTTACGATTTCCTATGATACCATACATTTTCTAACTCATGTTATTTTTGTGCTTGACTTATCATTGTTTTGGTTTATGATGAAGCATAGAGGTAGGTATTATGATACATTGTTGGGATGGTTTCAATGGTTATTTGAATACACCTAGAATTCAACCAACATATAAGTAGAGGTAGGTAGGTAGGCATTTTCATTCATTGTATATACCATCTGTATTTCATACTAGAGTAGTTGTATTACCATTTATATATATGATTGCTTACTTTCATTTCATTTTATCATATATGAGCCAGGGGTGATATCACCACCCCAAATGATTACTGATCATTTATGTTGAGATATAGTAGGTCACAGTTCATACCAGAGATGCTTATGTTCACATGCGCTCTATGGTGAGCACATGTCCCTGAGATGGAGCCAAATGTTATCCCCTATCCTAGGGATAACTAAAGAGATTATGTCTCGAGGCCCACAGTTCCTAGACATGGAGTACTGAGAGCCATATTGACTTGAGCTTGGCCCTGGAGGGCCCATCCATTTTCTTCAGCGCCTCCATTCTGTCAGCAGTAGCAACATCCAACCCATCGACATGGTTCTGAAGTAGCAGTGGGTCTTGCTCCATGAGGTAATGAGTCTGGGTATCATGGTATGTGTCACTCTGATTCTCAAAGAATTTGAATATGTGCATTTAATTCTCTTTTTCTTCATGATGTTTTCTTGAACATTATTCCTTTTAACTTGTCCATACCTGGTGGGGATGATAGAGTGCCCTAGCAAGTTGGTTCCTTTAGGGATGAGTTGCCACTAGGCAGGTCTATGAAAGGTCATCGTCCATTCCTTCCATACTTATCACTTTACATATTTTTTCCTCTCATCTATCCCCTACATTGGTTGGGGCATTGGGTTTGCCAAGCTAGTAAGGGTTGTACCTTGCCTTGTGAGAAGAACGGGCTAAAGGCCCAGAGGGTAAAAGTATATGGAAAAAGTTAAAATCCAAGATCAAACCTTGAGATGCTTCACCCAGGGATCCTCAATAAAGAAAAAAAAGGCTTCTCAACAAGAAAAATGGGGGACCCATAAAATATAATAAAACTTAAGACCTAGTTGGTGCATAGGGGGTATCATCATGAGCTAGCCTATTAGGTCGATAGGAATGTAGTGGTATGACACTACTATTCATCTGGTCACATTTACAGGGTAGTGACTCTTGGTGGCATAGCCAATAGAAAGGGGGTCTCATCACGAGCCAACCTTCTCCTCTTTGTGAAATGATTGTGGTTAACGCTTTCACCATTGGTCACCACACTAGGGAATTATCCCCCATCTATTCTCTTGAAAAAAAAAGTAATAAGACAAAGAGTAAAAAGGAATTGAATGGGATAGGAAACAATTTCATCCATGAAAAGGTGCAACTCACGCTCTACAGAGGCACCCATAAGCAAGACCTACATTTCCCTGTTATCACTTCACCCCTTGCGCAAACATCCCCCACACCATCTCATGCATTTACATGACCTATATTGGTATTCACCTGAAAACACCCCACAACTAAGGATAATTATTCCAATAGGACATCCTGAAACCCTCTCCAAACCTAGCTTGTAGAATAACATAACGTCTTTGAGCACTTGTATTGGAAAAGGGAGGTTTTATGCACATGTTTGGGTACGTTGATTAGTATATGTTATTGACATTTCTATTATCCCTGTGACTTATCAGACCATGGAGGGAATAATTTTTATTGTTGCAGGACCATGCCCGAATTATAGGTACATATGGGGAGATGATTAACTTGGACCTCCATAGGGATAAAATCCCACTAGATGGATTCTGAGACCCCGGCCAAGGGCAGAGAGATACCCGAGGCTTGCACTAGAGAATAGGGAGGGTGTTCCACCAAAGGCACTTTGGTAGGCCTAGACCCAAGGGGGTCTTTCCCTCCCACCATGATGTTGGCCCTTGAAGACGCCTTACATCATCATTTAGATCCCTTACATCATCCACTTGAGGTATCTAGCATGAGGATGGCTTTGGTTGGCACGTGTGGCAGTTTGTTATGGGTTTTGAGCCCCAACGCTTCACTTTGAAGGCGTAACGTTCCAAGAGGGAGGCCAACATCACCTTAGGAGGGGCATGACGTCACCCTAAATAGATGAATTTAGGGTTTTATTTGTCAATTTTATGTAAAACTGGATTTTTCATGTAAACTGGCCATGTCGATCCTTTTTTACCTAAAATGTAATTAAAGGTCATCTGTATTGTATAAATAAGAGATCAAACTCTCATTTTTATTCATCATATTTCACTCACACAAGTGTGAGGTCTGAAATTTGGCCTCTTTTAAGGCTTAATGGCTTAACTAAGTGGTGCGCAACTCTTGGAGGGAGCTTTAATTGGTGATTTTTTGCATTTTCATGGTGGAAAGTCTTCAACTAGGGCTTGTGAATATATTATTATTGGTGAATGTAAGTAAAAATATGCAATCCTTCTTTCTTTAAAAGGTTATGGTAACTTTTACTTTTCATTTATAAGATTATGAAATTTCTAGTGTGAAACCCTAGGAGAAAAGCACATGTTATTGTCCTTCTATTAATAGCTCTCCACTTACTTGATTTTGCTAGAAGACACCTCCTTTGAGGCATATACTAGAGCCCTACCTTAGTAACTTTAGTAAGATTGCTTCATTAAGCTTTCATTTTATTTCAAGATTGACCTAAAGAAGAAGGAAAATCACTAGGGCCTAGGGTTACCTACTTTCTCGTAGCTTTTTCCTTCTAGGGTTTTGGATGATTGAGGCCTTAGGTTACTAACACCTCAACCATCCTCCCTCTTTTCTTTGGCTCACCCATTATCATTTGTTCCCCTTAATATTTCCGCTACAAAAGTGAGTCCATTTTCCCTAAAGGCACTAGCTCATACCTTACGTTTGATTGATTGATGAAAACAACCTTTAAAACATCTACGTCAAGGTATTTACTAACCACTCCTAACCTTAGATTAGACTAACATACTAACTATCTTGATGTTGTTGAAAAATATAGATACAACCATCTATGATAGCAGTAAAATCATCTTAAAAACAAGTGTTAGAGATGATTTTACATTGCCAATTTTAGGTTATCATTTTTGGTCATTATTGAAGCTTATTTAAGGCATAATTATTGTTATCACTGAAATTTTTTCCGCAAATGGTTACAAGAATTCAACATCGTCAAACAGTTATGAGGTCATCCATGGACCTAAATTAACACAAAAGCATTCACAAAGGGTCAAAACTATACAACTAGTGCAAAAATTAAAGGGCGCTATGAAGACACTGGGTGCGCATGCACATGCGCAAAACATGAACGCAGAAATCACGCACATGCGCACGATGCGCGACTATTGTCGCAAAAATCCGTGCACCTGAGAAAATTCACATTTATGAGAGTGGTCGGCCTCCCACCCACTTCTGGTTCAGCTTCCAAGTTGATTTGACACTCAAATATGGACTGGATTCGACTGGGTGGCTGGTTAAAGACTTAGAAATGCCCTAATTAGCCTCTTTACACACTGCAAACTAGTTGGACAATAACTCAAAGGAATGCTATAAAAAGGCCATGGATACACTTCATTTTTCAAGGAATTCATAGAAAAGCTATGTTGCCATTATTCTCTTAAGGAATCTTCTATCCTTGCCAAGAGTATACTTGCATCATTGCATTGGGCAATCCATCTCACCCCTTGAGTGGATTAGAAAAAAATTCTTTCACCATTTTCATTTTCATTTTCAAGAGTTGTAAGAAGAGCTTATTTGTGGGGGTCTAAGAGCCCTCCCTTGGAGGAAGAAGGTACTCATAGTCATCTTGCTTCTCAGTGTTTTCTTTCACTAATATCAGCCTTATCATTGGTGACATGGGTTTCATTGTTCCTTTTGTCCTTATGTCCCTATGTTTATCAATTTAGTTGTTGTTTTATTTCTTAGTTTAATTCTTAGTTATTGTTTTATGCTTCTTTCTCTAACCCCTTTCCTTGCAGCTGTCCTTCTTAGCAAACCCAACTAAGCTTGCAAGCACCTCTATTTTTCTCACTAAGGTGACGAAAGAGGCGCAACAAACTGAAATTTCATCAGCAAATGGTTACAAGAATTCAACATCATCAAACAGTTATGAGGTCATCCATGGACCTAAATTAACACAAAAGCATTCACAAAGGGTCAAAACTATACAACTAGTGCAAAACTTAAAGGGCACTATGAAGGCACTGGGCACACGTGCACATGCGCAAAACAAGAATGCAGAAATTGCGCACATGCACACGATGCACAATTGTTGTCGCAAAAAGCCACACACCTAAGAAACAACGCATTTATGAGAGTGGTTGGCCTCCCACCCACTTCTTGTTCAGATTCCAAGTTGATTTGACACTCAAATCTAGACTGGATTCAACTGGGTGGATGGTCAAAGACCTAGAAATTCCCTAATTAGCCTCTTTACACACTACAAACTAGTTGGACAATAACTCAAAAGAATGCTATAAAAAGGCCATGGATACACTTCATTTTTCAAGGAATTCATAGAAAAGTTATGCTTCCATTATTCTCTTGAGGAATATTCTATCCTTGCCAAGAGTATACTTGCATGATTGCATTGGTCAATCCATCTCACCCCTTGAGTGGATTAGCAAAGAATTATTTCACCATTTTCATTTTCATTTTCAAGAGTTGTAAGAAGAGCTTATTTGTGGGGGTCCAAGAGCCCTCCCTTGGAGGAAGAAGGGACTCATAGTCCTATTGCTTCTCGGTGTTTTATTTCACTAATATCATCCTTATCATCGGTGACATGGGTCTCATTGTTCCTTTTGTCCTTATGTCCCTATCTTTATCAATTTAGTTGTTGTTTTATTTCTAAGTGTAATAATTAGTTATTGTTTTATGTTTCTTTCTCTAACACTTTTCCTTCCAACTGTCCTACTTAGCAAACCCAACTAAGCTTGCAAGCATCTCTATTTTGCTTACTAAGGTGACGAAAGAGGCGCAACAGATTGGTGAATCCACTAGGGAAAGGTATCAATTTCCTACCCCATTTGGGTTTTTCTATCTCTTCTTTTGGTTTATTTAACTTTCAGGTGCATTAACCGGCCTAATTCGACCTGCCAATCATCCAATTCCAAGGTGAATTGAGAAAATTCCATTCACAATTTTCATTCACGGCCATGTGTCACCTGTGCGCAGGTTTTGTGGCCCACAGATGCACATTGTGCACACATGCACCCAAGTCACAGTTCTATTCTATGCACGTGTGCTCATTAACTCTTTTCGGTCTATGCACATGCGCTCTGTGTGCCTCTATCTCTATTGAGACCCACGCACCTATGCAAAAAATTCACATTGTAAAGTTTTTGAGATGTGGGGAAGGCCCTTAGCCTTCTTAAAAGTGATTTCAAGCATGTTTTAAAGTTGCACCACACTTAGTCCCCTCTTCATATAAAGGGATTAGGCAAAACACATAGGCACTTAGGGGGTTAAAATCATTATTTCCTCTTTTGGTTTCATTTTCGTCACATGGATGGCTTGTTTTGACTCAAAAGATAAGTTGGAAATCATTTTTAATCACATTTAACTTGCATTGGGACTAGAAGTTGGATAACAATCGCTTACTAAGCTCTTCTCTCGCGCCTCCAAGCTACCTTGAGAATCAGAAAAAGATTGTGAAACAATTTCATTTCCCTTAAGAAAGATTAAAACCTTTGGGAGAGGACAACATCCCTTCTTGGGAATCCTCTTAGTTTATTTTTCAAACACATCTTAATATTGTAACGGGTCCATACATGCCCACATGCTAGTGTTGAAATTTACTTTCTTAGATCAAATCACTAGGGAAGTTTAAAGGTTTTGTAACGGACCCATACATGCCCACATGATCACAGTCTAGGATAGTTTCAAAGCTTTTATTAGATTACATCACAATAGGGAGTTAAATGAATAGTAACAGACCCACATGTCCACATGCTAGCTTCCTAGGGACTTTTGAATTACGCAAGGTTGTACCAAAGACACTTAGTTAATTAGGTAATCAACACTTGTAAGGACCAAGC
>JZKD02S1622785.1:620520-634585 GCA_000966675.3 Picea glauca
AGGAGGATTTAGCCTAGTCGTTGCTACACTAGTCATCCTTTTTCTGAGTTAGCTTTTGAACATAATTTGAAGAAAGAAGACGTCCTAGGCCTAGTTGATTCTACACCTAGGGTTTGGACTTTTAGGGTTTGAAGGGCCTTGCTCTTGCAACACTTTTCACCCTTATATTTGTGTTTTAAAGCTAGCCGTTCTGCCAAGGATATTTGAGGCAAGAGGGGGGAGCATGGGGCCTTGCTTATGCAACACCGGAATGAGCCTCCTCCCCTTAGGGTTTTGATTCTAGGGCCCTGCCATTGCAACACCATAGAACCTAACTCTCCAGTCCTTATATTTTGATCCTCCCGAGATCTTGCCCTTGTTTCTGACTCCATAATACCCTAAGGCACTAGTCTATCTCTCCAACATTGAGCTTGTGGTGCCAAAACAACTTTTTCAAAACTCTTAAATTTGAAACCCTAACTAACCCTAACGTCTACTAACCCTAGATTAATGATGATGTCATGCCTTATTTGAGCCTTTGGTTGATAGAAAACATTGTGGCTTAGTCATCTGATGATAGACATTGTTGTGTTGATAAATTTCATTGGCTTATTTGAAAAACATTGATCTCGTTGTCTATTAAACTAACCCTAATAATAGCTGACGTCATCTCTAACCTAGTGATGTGGCAAGCCTGTTATATATGAGCATTTAATGATATTTAATGCATTGTGTTAATTCAAGGATTAATCATTTCTATTGGATGCTATATCATTCTGGTATTTATTGAGGAGTAATATTATATGCTATTGCAAACATTGACTTCGTCAATATTTACGGTTGTCTATGCTCATGTATGTCAAATGTTGATAGTCATTAATCTATGAAGTACTAACCACTACTGCATATATTAGCTTTATTGTTTCCTTGTCTCACAAATAGGTTCCTTCTTCCGTGGTGTATCTTCATTTGGACTATCTTCTTAGCGGTAATCTGTGAAAGGGAAAATTTGCCTTGATCCTTTAACCATTTTCCTTTCGAAACCCCAGATTGCCAGGGACGTCTCCCTTGGGTTTAGCCACCCTAAATAGAAAGAGGCCCCCATCGAGGTGACAGTGGGTGGGGAAGCTCCTGTTACGCCAGTTTGACCTTTACCTTTCAGCTACTTGACCTAAACTACAAACTGAGTGATAACAATCCTCAAGACCATGTTACAACACACGATTAATAAACATAAGACCAATTGGCATCATATGTTATTTTCTGTGCTATGTGCTTACCGTATGGTTGTGAAAACAGCTATTGGTTTCACACCATTTCATCTAGTCCATGGGGTTGAGGCCACTCTTCCCATCGAGTGCGAAATTCCCACCTTACGCACCGCAATTGAGCTATTACCTGACACTTCTCCAATGGAGCAGCACTTGCTGAACTTAGAGTCCTTGGATGAAGATCGTCGATCTTCATTACAGAACAATGAGGCAGCTAAAAAAAAATCAAAGGCTACCTTTGATTTCCATGTCAACCTTCACTCATTTCGTGAAGGCAACCTCGTCCTTACTTACGATATCGCTCATGATACCTTTGGCCATGGAAAATTCGAGTCACTATGGCATGGCCCATACATTATCCAACATTGCCTCACCAAATATGCATACATCCTGGCCTCTCCCGAAGGCCTCTCTCTCAAAGAACCCATCAACGAGTTATACTTAAAGAAATTTTATGCTTAAACGTAGTCATTCTACTTTAGGTTATTTCTTTTATAGTGTTTTTGATCTTTTTTCCATCCCTCACGTCTAAACTATCATTTGTGCTATTGACAAATGATTCCTCCACCGGCCTACCACATCGATTACACCGACGGCGCCAGCCGTTGGACACAAAATCTCACTTTGGCCGCTTGGTCTCTCTACACCCCCTCACATGAAACGCTCCATTCAAGCGGCATATGTTTGGGTTTAAAGACCAACAACCAAGCCGAATACACTGCCATCATTAGCCTCCTAGCCGATGCCCAACATCATCGTATTAGTCACCTTAGTGTCTTTCTCAACTCTCAACTAGTCGTTCTCCAACCCAACAATGTGTACTGCGTACACGATCCTTACCTCTTTCGCAAATACGTGCAGGTTAGACTTTTATCTCGACATTTTGATTCCATTACATTTACACATATTCCAAGACAATTGAATCAAATTACAGATAACTTAGCTAATATTGTGTTAGACTAGCATATATCACATCAAGCTACCTCTACACATACATAAACACAACAACAACCTGTCACAACATATATAGATTAAACATCATCAACATGTAAACACCACATTGATCTCAATATGTATACTCATGTATATACAAAATGGTCCACAGTGCCATCCAAATGTTTACATACAAAAATATAAGTATCCGTAGGTAAGTGAAACACCTCACTACAAAATGGGCTCACCAGCCTATATACAAAAAGACAAAAATACATAGAGCACCCCTCAAGGTGCCTCTAGAACACCACCTCCTGCCCCTCCCTCAGGCAGTGGTCCCCCACCCACTACTGGTCCCTCCTTCCCTAGAGGTAATCATCCGATCATTGCAACACCTGCTACTGCTGCCCGTCGTACCACATCCTGCCATGGTGGAGGAATCCTCACACACTGCTCCAAGATGCCCTCATCCTGGATGCGAGACCACATGTGCTCAGGAACGCCCTATAGCACCACCTCCAGACGATGGTGAATGTCCTCAAAATCTTCTTCAGCATCCACCGGAGGAGCATGTGATGGCCCGACACCAGGGTCATCAAACTGGTGTCTCCTCGTTGCTCTCTCAGAATTAGCTGGTCTCACCTCGACGTCCTCACGCTGATGTCTCTCTCCAACTCGCGACCTTCCCTTCAGCATTCTCTCCAGCTCCTGGTGAGACGGTGCCCTCAGCAACTCCACCTCGTGCCCGCGAGGTGCCACATCTGCACATAAAAACAAGCAACAGATAGTATCAGTATCTATATCATATACATATGTCATGCTATCTCAAAAAGAATATATATAGACAACTCATCAACATACCTCGATGGTAAAAAAACTCCCTTGGTGATAACACCATGTCCGGATCCTCCTGGATGTCAACACCAGCATATGGGAACTGTAGAATCACCTGCGGTATCTATCGCCACACCTGTGTCGCCTCAGCAGTGAATAAATGGTCACCCTCGCCACCACTGTGGTGAAGCAAAATAGTCAACCACCGCTTTAGTCGTAGCTCTCGTGCCCCAGGCGCAGCCAATAAAATCCTAGGGCACAACATAGTCACCCTCTCCAAAAACCAGGCCACTAGAATGGACCCAAAGGCAAAATCTCATGTATCCATGGACCGACAGTGGTCCAGTTTCCCTACCATCCTAGCATGTAGAGTAATCCCCCAGGCGAAGTGCTCACCAGCCAGTACCCTCTCCATCACACACAGCTTCCCACCACTGATCCGCTGCATCGCAAGAGACCCATACACTCTCACAATCATTATTGCTATACAACGATGCACTAGAGCATCCATCGCCCCAATGCTCATGATAGTGCTAGACATAAAGTTCACCCCCGAATAGTACTTATGGCCAACTTTCGCTAGCGCCACACCCCCCAGTAACCCCGGCTCCGCCAGTAGGGGCGTTCCCTGAAATGAGAGCCCAGTCAAAAAGTATATGTCCTCCACCGCAGTGAAGGCAATCTTCTCTCCCCACACTATGAAACAATGTAGGTCTGGACTCCACATCCAAATAAGGAATTGCAGGAGATACTCCTACACCCATATCAACGGGCACTCAAAGAACTTCAGCATCCCACAGGCTGTCAAAGTCGCATGTACCCCCAACTCCTCAATAGCCACGACTTCTCTCAGCTAGGACCAATCCCTCTCTCGCCAACCAACCGGCATAATGCACAATGATCGCCTGTAACCACATAAAATAGTCCTAGGTTAGCCAAATGGACCATAAAAAACATTAAAAAGATAAGTTTTACACCTGTCAACCCTGCCTCCAAGGCGCAACTGTTTAACCCACAAGCGCACACACATGCGCGCATGTTCACTCCAAAGGCAGGCACGTATGCATGCTTATCCACTCCATAGGTGCGCACTCAAGCGCACCTATCCATCCTTCCGACGTGCAGGGATGCGCGCCTACTCAACACACATGGGCACCTTCATGCACCCCTGTCACGAACACAGGCGCGCATTAAAGCGTGCTTGTCCAAAACACCGATGTGCACACATGTGCAACTGTGCAGCCAACAGGTGTGCACATAGTGTGCGCCTTCATCCCCCTTACAGGCACCCCCATGCGTGCCTATCCGGTGAGCAGGCACGCACTTGTGTGTGCGTACTTCCGGATTGCCCGCGCATGTGAGGGCTCACACCCATAAAACCCCCTGTACGGCCCTCCGTACAGCCCCTGCCCAAAAATGGAAACCCTACTTCTATGCAGGATGATCAGACCACTAACCTAAAGCTCATTGGTCCTCGATCATATGCCTCGTTCTCCCAGAATCTCCAAATCTCCTCTAAATACTTCTCGTCTAGTCACTATAGCAGCAAGTGCAAATGACGTGGCAATGTGGGCCCTACAGCTATAGATAGGCCTTTTCGCCAAACTTCCACTCACCATTCTGGGAGCTCCGGGTGTCCATTTCTCGATCCGTATTTAGCCACAGGAACAACATCCCGTCATCTACATCACGACAGTCCCTGGGCCTCTTTTCATACTGAGCCCCTGGGTCGCCATTTTTTTTTTTTCATACCCCAACTAGGTACGCATGCACATATTCCAAATTATCAAATAAATTCGAGTATGTTTGATTCTCTTCAGATAATGTTCACGTCGAATATTTATTTGACATGTGTGTAGGTACTTGGTCATCATACATCAATGCAACCCCTTTAGGTATATACTCATCACTGGCATTTATTCATTCCCTCTGAATCTCACTTGCATCTCCAGTCACACCTTTTGACATTTGCCTCTAGGATCCCCATTTCCGGATCTGCAGTACCAACACCTCCATTTGCATCTTCGATACTGTCACCTGGTAGCACTCTTACCCACATGAGTTGTCCCATTCATAGCACCCTTTTGCGCCTTTGACACTCATGCTATTTTTCAAAACCCTTTAGGGATGGGAGTCTCGATAGTCTTACATCATGTCGTGAATCAGCCACATAATCCTTGTCCTCATTTTGCTAGCCTTCCCAATCGACTCCTAGATTATCTCTTCACAGTTCTATTTTTTGACTGCACCTCTGCAGTATCATGAACCCTCCATTTCATCCACAATTAGTTTGCCCATCTACAAATTTACCTTCATTTCACCTACCTCATACAGAAACCCACCCATGGGGCCCCCACCCTCCACCAATTCTCCAAGCAATTTACGCCCTACCCGGGCCAACCATATTACATCGGGGCACCCATTTCTATATTTTTACACTTATCCCAACGTATTGTTTATTTATTGTACAAACGCCTTTGTTTTCAGCATTTACATTACCCTTTTTTGTCGTCACCTTTGGTGGCCTTCTTCCCTTTTTTGGCAAAAGAAACCCATGTCACCCTTGGTTGGAGCACTACTTATCATCTACCCTTGATGACATCGTCCATATATTCAGAGTGCCCCACAAGCCACTTACCTCTTCCTTTTTATTTTATTCACTTTGTCCTGCCTCTGGCACAACTTATCCTCTATCTTGCTTTCCCCCTGACACTCGACCTCGTTGAATGGTTGCGGCCACTTTTATCTCACATATACCCCAACCAAGGGCAGTCTTGAGTCTTTCTACATCTTGACTTCGTCCATGTACCTCCTCCCATTCCTAACCTCACCTAGTAGATTTCACAAAGCCCTTTGCTTCTAGGAGTCACGTTTCCCTTTTGACGACATCAACATAGTTTTGCATAAGGGTGACAGTATCTTGACTCTCATCACTTTACCAATGAGAGCTCTCAGACGGTAGAGGGAGAACCATAATTTCTCCCTGCTATCATTGACCCCCATAACATTTGGTGTCAACACTTTCTCATGTTACGGTGCGTCTTACTTTGTGACTATTGTAGTTAGTTCTTATACTTTTTGAGGACCTCTGAACTTGGATGGATTATCAATGCCTACAGAATCCATGATACATCTTATAGATGTCACTGCCTACTATTCAGAGTATGTTCCTCCACAGAATTGTCTTATTCCTTTATCACGACCGCCCCCAAGGGCGTTGTAGTTGTCTACATCAACACTTCATTCCTCTTTTTGAGTTACATGACACGAGCATGGGGCATGCCCACCTCGTTTGTACACAGTTTATTTTTTTACACACCTTATGGAAGGTTGGGTTCTATAGGTTCCCTTCTCCCTCCAACAGGGCACTCTTGACAATCCCACTATTTCTCTCTCTTACAACAATACTCTCAGTAGAAGAAACATTGATGGATTTTGGCTATACGTATGCTCCTAACCTCATCCATCAAGGGGCATCTATTATCACTGAAATTTCATCCGCAAATGGTTACAAGAATTCAACATCGTCAAACAATTATGAGGTCATCCATGGACCTGAATTAACACAAAATCATTCACAAAGGGTGAAAACTATACAACTAGTGAAAAAATTAAAGGGCGTTATGAAGACACTGGGCGCGTTCACACATGCGCAAAATAGGAACGCAGAAATCGCGCACATGCGCACGATGCACGACTATTGTCGCAAAAAGCCACACACCTGAGAAATGACCCATCTATGAGAGCGATCAGCCTCCTACCCACTTCTGGTTCAGCTTCCAAGTTGATTTGACACTCAAATCTGGACTGGATTCGACTGGGTGGCTGGTCAAAGACCTAGAAATGCCCTAATTAGCCTCTTTACACACTACAAACTAGTTGGACAATAACTCAAAGGAATGGTATAAAAAGGCCATGGATACACTTCATTTTTCAAGGAATTCATAGCAAAGTTATGCTGCCATTATTCTCTTGAGGAATCTTCTATCCTTGCCAAGAGTATACTTGCATCATTGCATTGGGCAATCCATCTCACCCCTTGAGTGGATTAGCAAAGAATTCTTTCACCATTTTCATTTTCATTTTCAAGAGTTGTAAGAAGAGCTTATTTGTGGGGGTCCAAGATCCCTCCCTTGGAGGAAGAAGGGACTCATAATCCTCTTTCTTATCGGTGTTTTCTTTCACTAATATCAGCCTTGTCATTGGTGACATGGGTCTCATTGTTCCTTTTGTCCTTTTGT
This sequence comes from Picea glauca, assembly GCA_000966675.3. Lineage (NCBI taxonomy): Eukaryota > Viridiplantae > Streptophyta > Pinopsida > Pinales > Pinaceae > Picea > Picea glauca. The sequence continues at coordinate 627,779 of JZKD02S1622785.1, forward strand.
CCCTATGTTTATCAATTTAGTTGTTGTTTTATTTCTTAGTTTAATTCTTAGTTATTGTTTTATGTTTCTTTCTCTAACCCTTTTCCTTCTAGCTGTCCTTCTTAGCAAACCCAACTAAGCTTGCAAGCACCTCTATTTTTCTCGCTAAGGTGACGAAAGAGGCGCAACAATTGTGAAGTTATCATTATATATACATTGTTGTTATAAATATTTTTGTTGCTTCATCTTTTATATCAGCTCATGCTTTTATTCAAATTCCATGGTTTTATGAAGCACTAATATCAATTGGTACTTGCAAATAATGTTTTTCTTGTTGTCTTGCTCTAGGAAGGTACACTTAAGAAAATCTTTGCTTCATCTTATTAAAACCATTGGTACTTTTTGATCAGAGTGACTTGTGAGAGGGGAAGAACTTTCTTGATACTATTACCTTTTTCTTCTCAAACCCCTAGGTCACCAGGGACATCTCCCCTGGTGTACTACCCCTAAAGAGAAAGAAGCATCTTATTTAGGTGATAGTGATAGGACAACCTCCTGCTACGCCAATTTATTTTTCACTTTCCTTTGGATTTTTGGCAACTACAAATTGCATGATAGCACTCCTCTTTGATAGCTATGGAACATGTCAAATTGTTTTCCATGGTGTCGGGGATGTGAAACCAAGGTGCAACACTTAGATGTGAAAATTTTGGGTGTAACACTTTTCCCTTCGACTGCTTCTCGAATTTATGTGGCTTCTTATCCTCAAACACATGATTTCCCTTGCTAGCTTCAATATGAGTATCTTTTATTGAATCTTTGTCAATATTAGTAGGATTAAACATCAATATAGTATGTAAAATATATGAATTCATACCACCAATATATTTAGAAGAGTTTCATGAGTATATAACAAAATTCCTAAAGACACCACTTTCTTCTTAAATTCTTGTGTATATACTTGAACGATTTACCCTTTGCCTTGTATTAGATTTTTCCAATCAATTATTGTCGTTTTCATATAAGCTAATGGATAAAATTGTTTTCTTAATGCAACCGTAAATTCATCCCAAGAAGAAACAAAATTACCTTGTTGTATGAAATCAGTTTGTGTCTTACTTTGCCACCATATCAAGGTTGTGCCGCCCAGACGAAGAGTAGCCAAATGTATCTTTGCAGTGTCATCCACGATTTTTTATAAACTGCAATATACTTCAATCTCTTTGATCCAATTATCCAACCTCTCTGCATCTAATTCTCCATCATAAATTGACAAATCAAACTTTACATGTAACTTTAATAAAGGAAAATCATGACCATGAGAATGAGAAGACTTCTTAGAAGGATTATTCTTATCAGAAGAATATTCAATTTCATCAGAAGAAGACGAATATGAGGATGGGGATGAAGGAGGCTCTGGAGGTCCTTCACCTCCTCCTTCTCCTTCAACTTTTACCAATTTTTTGGCTCCTCCTTGAACCTTACTGGATAATTCTTCCACCATTGTCTTCATCTTGAGAAATGCCTATGTCGTAGCCTTGAAGATAATTCTAGGATATTCTCCTTCTTCTGACACCATTCCTCATTTTAAAAAATTTCTTTGAATTTCTGGGTTGAAGTCTTCAAGCGTGGCTTCACCTAGCTTGGATTTGGACCTTTTAAGCATTCACTTGCAAAAAATTGACAAAACCACAACTCTGATACCAACTTGATACAAAAATCCTTAGATTCTAATTTAATTCATAAATACACTCTAACACCCAACCTGATTCGAAAGATTATGATTGTCTTGACTATTTGCAAATAAACATGTGAATTCCCTTACTTATCCAAAATCTCATTAATTGATAAATAACTTGTAGAAAAAAAATGATGAAATAGAGAGAAATAGAAACAATAATAACAAGGAACATTACACAAGTTGATAATGGAGTTCACCCATCTTGGGCTATGTTATCGCACAGTTTGTAGTTTAGGTCAAAAGGCTAAAGAATATGGGTCAAACTGGCGTAACAGGAACCTCCCCACCCAATGTCACCTCGATGGGGGGCTCTTTCTGTTTAGGGAGGTTATCCCAGGGGAGACGTCCCTGGTAACCCGGGGTTTGAAGAGGCAAAGAGTAAAAGGTCAAAAGTTAAGGTTATCCCTCCTCGCAGGTTACCACCAGTATCAGATATTCCGGCTAATCAACCAATAAAGAAGTGAAGTCCCTATTGAGAACACCTGCTTTGAACAAGACAATAATAACACAATATATATATATATATATATATATATATATATTTGAAGGTTATATTTCACAGTGTTAGTACTTCTTGACTCTCTAATTTCATTCAATAAGCAATATAATAGATAAGATGAGGTCAATGTTTTGCTAATTAGCCAATGAAAATCACCAATTCATCAATATCTATCACAAGATGACCAAGCCAATAGTAGTTTCTATCAAATTAGCTCAATAAAGGCATGATGTCATCATTAATTGGTGAGTTAGAAGGGTTGTTGCGTCAAGTATGACGTCAGCCCTAGTTAGTGGCGTTAGGGTTAGTTAGGGTTTCAAATTTTGAAAGTTTGAAAGATGAATTTGCACACAACAGGCTCAACGTTGGAAAGAATACCAGTGCCTTAGGGTAATATGGAGTCAAAAGTAAGGGCAAAAGATCTTAGGAGGATTTAAAATTTAAAGATAGGAGGGTAGGGTTCTATGGTGTTGCATGGCAGGGCCCTAGAATCAAAACCCTAAGGGAAGGAGGCTCATCCCGGTGTTGCTTAAGCAAGGCCTCATGCTCCTTCCTCTTTCTCTAAACACACTTGGAAAAACAGCTAGCTTCAAAGCACAGATCTAAGGGAGAAAAATGTTGCAGGAGAAAGGCTCTTCAAACCCTAGAAAGTTAAAACCCTAGGTGTATATTTAACTAGGCCTAGGACGTCTCCTTTCTTCAATCTATACTCAAATGCTAACTCTAAAAAAAGGGAGATAAGTGTAGCAACGACTAGGCTATATCTTCCTTCTTCAATGGCTAAAACAATTTCTCAAGCATGGGGACATATAGAAATGACCTACTAGTGTGCTTGCTACCTAGGGTTTCAAGATTCAGCAATATAATAGCAAATGTAAGAAATTAAGCCTACAACCATTCACTTAAGAAGTTTTGCATGAAAAATTCACTTACATATCATGAAGAATGCATAATCAAACCCTAGTTGTAAACCTTCCATGAGAGAAACACCATAAATGCCAAGAGAAATCCTCCAAGAAGAGTTGTGCCTCACTTCCAACACCAAAAATACCAAAAAAAAGACTAAGAGATAATCTCTCACAAGAGAGTGAGTTGTTTTATTTCTAAAATGAGGAGAAACGTCCTCTATTTATACCAATCCATGACCTTTGAATTAAAATTTAGGTCATTAAAACAACCGTCAAGGATGACTACAAAATTTACACTATTTTTTACATTAATTGCCAGAAAAATGTCATAATATGAGCAAAAAGAGGGACGTGAAGCCCTTTTGAGGGAGACGTTGGCCCTTTTTGGACAAATCAAGCATCCCAAAGCCAGATGTTGGCCCTTCTAGGGCTCCTCCAAGCTGCCACACGTGCCAAATAGCTCCATCACACTGCCACACGCTCAGGATAACGTCCTACTCTGCTGGGTGACGTCCTGTCCATCAAAGGCAAATGCTCCATCTGTAGTGGATGATTCCCCCTAGGCCGGTCTCTGCCAAAGTGTCCTGGGTAGAACATCCTTCTCTATTCTCATGCAAAGGATTGTCACAACATTGTCCTGTCTTTGCCATCCAACAACCATCTGATGGGATCTTCAACCCCATGGAGGTTTGAGATAATCATATCCCCATGTGTACCAATCCACTGGTACCTGTCCATCGGGTATGGTCTTGCACATCAAAAACTACACCCTCCATGGGATCATCAGTCCTCGGGATCATAGCAATGTCAATCATGTTTCATCATTAAATTTATCAAATACATGCATAAAATCCCTAGAATATCCTCTAATAGCTCAAAGACATTACACTGACCTACTATACACAGTTGAAGGAATAGACAAAATAACCTATTCAGCCAGTATCCACAAGAAAAGGAAAGTTTCCAAAAAATATCATTCAGGCCATGTACATGAAGTGATATGGTCTAGGGATGTCTAGTCATAGTAAGACCAGGGGTAGGTGTTGTCCGTGGGTGCCTTTGTAGGAGGTAAGTTGTACCCATCATGGATGCACTTTTTCCAAGCCCCTTTATTGCCTTTATTCTTTATTTATTACTTTTATTTCTTTTTTACTTCAAGGTCTGACCAGAGGACACTGCCTTGGCGTGGTGACCAGAGCTGACAGTGTTACCCACTGGTATTTTCACAGAAATGATAAGGTTGGCTCGTGATGAGACCCCCTCTCCTTTGGCCATGCAATGAAAGGTCATTGCCATGGCGTGGTAACTAGATAATGGCAATGTCATACTGCTAGATACCTATGAACGTAATGGTCTGGCTCGTGATGAGACCTCCCATCCTCTTGGTTAGGTCTTGTTTTATTATTTTTCTTAGGGTCCCTTTTGTTTCTTATCGAGAAGCAATGCCTTCTTGGGGATCCCTGGGTGAAGCATATCTAGGTTTATTTCCTATGGATTTTATCTTTTACCAGTTGCTTTTGCCTCCTAGGCCTTTAGCCCCTTCTTCCCATAGGATGAAGTGTAACCCCTCAAGTAGGTCATCCTAATGCCCGTACTAGGGGAATGGGATGGATGTATGGGAGATAAGATGTAAAGTGATAGTATGGTGGGAGCGGATGATGGCTCTTCAAATCCCCCCTAGTGGCTAACCAAAACCCATGAATACAAGCTTGCTAGGGCACCCCGTTAATCCCCCCAACAATGGTTAAGTGGGTTAGTGTAAGATCCAAGCAGTGGTCAAAAATGTAAGGAACCTGATGCATATATAAGAAAGTTATAACGATCAAACATGACACATACCATGATACCTTGGACCAGTTACCTCATGGAGAAAGAGTCTTTTCTGATGCAATTCCAAGCCAATGGTGATGGAAGCTGCTACTACTAACAGGACAATTCTGGTGAGGAAGACTAAGGATGGACCCTCCAGGGCCATGCTCAGGTCAATCTTGCTCTTGGTACTCCATGTCTAGGACCTGTGGGCCTTGAGACTCTCCTAGTTATCCCATGAAATCGGGGATAACATCTAGCTCCAAGTCGGGGACATGTGCTCACTGTAGAGCACATGAGAACCTCAGCATCTCTGGCATAAACCTGCAGACCTGCTCACACTTGAAAAGAAACATTAGCAACAAAAGGTGGGGTGGTATTGCCACCCTGCAAAATATAACATGTATACATATGAGATAAAGCAGTCAGAATGCATATGAGGAAACAAACATGAAATGCAGATGGTATAATACACAGAAAATGCCTACCTACCTATACTTACCTATGGAGTCAAGTTACCCCACCCTGGTGGGGTTTGAGGAGATGCTCGCTAACGGGCACTGTGTGCCTTCTTCCCTCCAGTGTAGATAGGTAATAGGAGTCATTAACTAACTTCCTTCCGACCTTTAAAGGGACAAGCCAAAATGATTGTCTTCTTTGATATTAGTAGGCTTCCCTTTATTGACATCCCACATCCAAACCATGTCTCCCTCCTTGTACTCTCTGACTCTGAAATTGGTCATTCCTTGAATGACACTGGTGTATTGTGTAGAGGGAGGTGGGTGGGATTCTGCTTCAAATATTTCCTTCTGTGAAGGATGGATCTGTACATCATCTTCCACCTTCTTTAGTATTTTTGTAGTTTCTAATTCCTGATCTTTGAGATCGTCCATGAGTTGTTGGTATTCTTCTTTCGTGGGCCATTCAATCTGACTCGAATTTTCCTCTTTTGCAAAAGGCATATCTTCTGGAGAACATCTATGAGGAGTTGGCCCGGTTTTGTCAAGTGCTTTTTCATCTTTGATGGAATCACTGGAATTTTGCTCATAAGTTGTAGTTACAGGTACATTCTGGATACGACCAATAGTTCCATCTTTCAATGGGCCATCTGATCCTTGGAAAAAGTTTTCAAATCGCTCTTTGATAAATGGTGCCTTGATGACTTTTCTCAAAGGGGTGGTTACAAGCATCTTGGATAATGCCCTTTCAAGGTCAAAATTCAGATTAACCGTTTCAGTATTGGATGTTTTAGGAAAGATTACATCCACAGGTGGGTTTTTTGTTTGGTCAGTGGAAGGTTGGTCCAACTTATTTCTTCTATACACCTAGAATTCTTGTTTCCTTAGCTTCTCTTTTGATTCCTGGTCTAGTTTGTTTATTACCGCCATCCTGGCTGACCTGGTTGCTTCTTTGATGGCCTCTTGATGCTCTTCAATGGTGATATTTATTTGAGGGCCTTCTATGAAGTAGTCTATATTGTTTACCTGTTGATGGCCACCATTACTGCAAGGACATTCATGTTCCCAATGTGCTTCACTGCATTGAAAACACCAAGGGTTTTCATCCACAGTGATGGGGCTTGGAACTTTTATGTCTTTGAAAACATCTTTGTTCCACTCAATGAAATTACTTTCTCTTTGTATTGGATAACCATCTTTGTCTGAATCTTCCGAGGTATCAGAGGCATTATCAGGAAAATCATCCCAATCTGTGTATTCTCCTGTCAAAGGAAAAGTGGGACAATCTTGAAACAAGTATGGATCCATTAAAAAGGGTGTTTGTTCATCCTTCTTAGAATGACCAGTATGTAATAGTGTGGGAATCCCCTTAAAAGGAAATTGGTCATCTGAATCCTGCTTTTTTAGAAAAGA
>JZKD02S1622785.1:642324-653229 GCA_000966675.3 Picea glauca
TTCCATAAAGTCATCATCTGATTCATGTGCAAACATGTTAACTTCATCCAAAAACCTTTTCAAGTTCAAGGATGCAGAGACCAAACCGTGAGTTCCTTTTTGAAGAAAACTTTGTTAATTTATTTTAAAGTGGAGTCGCCAGATGACCAAGTTTATTTCAGAAAAACAAGAGCATCAAACAAAGAAAAAACAAGAAGGAAAACAAAAGTTAATTTGTTAAGTTTGGAACAAGAATTGGACATCAATGAGTGCTTCTTCCCCAAGAATTTCAAGCAGCCAACAAGGATTGCTCCTTGYAGTATGCTTGATAGATTTKTTCAATGGAGTCACCACTTGGAAAAGAATCACACAAAGCTAACCAATGCAAGCTCAAAGAATTATTAGTTCTTAAAAAATTAAGTTAAGTCGTTTTGACCAAGGATAAATGACTTATCCCCGGCAATGACGCCAAAGATGTTGCCATCCTAATACACACTTGCAAACATGAGCTAAGTCCATCTCACTTAGTGTGTCCTTAGAGGCACAATGCCTAGGTTCACAGTCCACACTGTCACCTTGACTGGAACCTCTTCCTTCTAGGCTTACTCCTAGGGAAGCCAAGGGGGGTAGACCCTAGTTACTAGATTAGAGTTAACGTTTAAGGTTTTAGGAGTTGTTTTTAATTTGTTAAAGGCTAAGGGGGAAAACTATCCTAAGATGCTAAGGCAGCCAATGCAAAATGCAAGTTAATCTAAATGACAATCAACCCTTTCCCTAAGTCAACTATGACTAGTGCCTAAGGTTGGGCAATGGGGTCAACTATATTTTAGGGTGTTCAATTACAAACAGTTTACAAGTAAAGTAAGTTGCAAGTACCCCAAACCAAAGATTACAAGTATGTACAAAATAATTAAAGATGTTACAATAATTACACAAGATACAAATAGATACAAAAAATATAAGAAAATCAAAGTGAGATCAACACATGAGCCAAGCATGCCCCGATAGCACTTACTCTATTGGACTGATTTTCAATGGAAACCATAAAAGCACTCAAGACTCAAGAAGGTGATGCCTCCCCAAGTGGGATACTCAACTCCTTCTTGAATCACACCACAAGAGCAAGAAAGATATATAAATGTGTTAACCAAGTGCTCACACAAATTTAAGATAATTATAGAGATAAACCATACGATTGCAAGTAAAGATTGTAAAGATATTAAGTTATTGCAATAAGTGCGTTCCTAAGCATACATCTAAATCCCCACACACACATGGATTATATATGCAACTAAGTGATTAAGGAGTTCCTTAAAGGTTAAGTAAATTTTTAGTTCCCTCCCCCTAAACTATGTCGGGGCTTTAAGCTTCCTCCTCCCTTGGCCAAATGACTGTCGGGTGTTCAAGATAGTAAGGCAACGAGGCCCACGCTATCTTCCCAGGTCAGCCCTGACAGTAAGAGTACTTCCTGGAAAGAATCCCCGTAAGGATCATGGGACAGTCCCTTGCCACTTCCTTCCGTTGTTTTCCTCAAACCCGTTTTAGATGGTGGAGATGGCTAAATAAAGCTACCTAAGTTGTCTAAAATGTTGTTATGACTCGCGGGTGAGTCTTTAGGTGTGTTTGGTTAATTTTAGGAGTGTTTTAGGTGCTTGAAATTTGCGTTTTAGGCCCAAAACTGAAAATGAAATTGCTCAAAATGAAGTGCTAGTGATGTAAATATTTCATCCCATAAACATGAAATAACATGAATGAAAAAGTGTGTTTGAAATGTAATGCTGAAAATGTAACGATTTAGACCATATCATAAGATAACATGAATGAAAAATCTTACAAGATAACCATCTGACATAGCCGCACCCCTCAGGGCACGTCCGCTCACAGGATCTTATTCTTCTCACATCCTGAAGAACTCAAACGTCCTTCTATTTCCCTATCGGGAAATCTACACCCATAGAATTCTCTGTGCGATCCCCTCTCTTTGCTTATCGGGGAATCGGACTTCGCAATTTCGCGATATCAAAGGTCAAACACTGGGTTCTTGAATCCCCGAGACCCGATGACCAGTCAACACTGACCTCCCTTCCTTCTATCGGAATTTGTTCTGTCGCGATTTCGCTACTCGCAACATTAAACAACTTGTATCCCCGACTCCCGATGCCCGATGCGCCAAAACTCCGATGTGCACACGGGTTGACTATTCAATGATCTCGTCACCTCATCAGGATATTGAACTTCGTGGGATTGTGAATCCTAGTGCCAAAATGTTTGGGACTTTACTTTCCCCGAACTCCGATACAATGTGCCACCTGTCTTCCACTCTGACTCCTGTGGTCCCACACAGCTCTCCCGTCGGGATATCACGTTTCACGATTTCAAGCTGCAAGAATACACTGACCTTGAAACTCCTGATACTTCGAACCTTGGCTTCTTTGGATATTCCAACATGCGTCCCAAATGATGGACGGTTCTACGAAACCCCAATACATGATATACATGTAGATCCAACGATTCTGGCTGATTTGGATCAACGCTCTATCTGTCTTGAGCTTAAAAATTCCATAACAACTGACGCCGTATCTCCCTTGCACCTCTGTGAGATCTGACGGCCCATGGGATGTTGTGAATTCTCCTCGGAGAATACTGACCTTCCACTCCTCCTTCAATGATTCTGCGAAATGATTGTGTTCCTTTTGTGGAACTTGTTCCCCCTGCATGCAAACCTGCGACACTTCCCTTGAACTTCAAGTCACAACTTGACCCTGCTGTTCTTCAACAAACTCGAAGGCCTATCCTTCCTAAGTTTTTCCCACGTCTTCAAGTTCTTAAAAAGAAACTCCTTTCTCTCACTCCTTGCGGCAAACCTCCGATCACGGCTAAGTGTTGAGGTCTTCGACTCTGTGCATGCCTGCAGTAGCAGTCTCTCAATGCTTCACTCAGGTTCGCAACCCTGAGACTTTTATCCAGCGTGCGCACTCTTTGCACGGCTCCTGTAACCCAATTTCACTTCTGGGTGAACGAGAATCAAAGTTATCTCTAATTGAACCCTCTGTCAACGCACTCCTTGCGGACTCTTCGACTGCACCCCTTGCAAGAATTCTCTGGCTCAATTAGAGAAACAATTGAAACTCATTCCTTCTTCTTTTCAGATTCCAAACTCAACATGAAATCACATACACATCATATAAAAGAAAATGTATAACATGAAACAAACATTCACGAGCATCTCAACATCAATACATAGAGAATCAGACACAAAACCATGAATTTGAACCAATCTTCTTCTATTAATTCAAATATCAGTACATGGGTGTTCTCTACACAACTCTCTGCTTTCTCTTCTTCCTGAATTCTCTAGAATTCTTGAATTATGTGACAATGCACAATGAGGGTGTCTATATCCCATTTCCCTCTTGCTTCCTAAACTGTCTAGTCTAGAATTAAAATTCTACCTACTTGCATTAACTATATTAAATGTCGTCTATCTACTAAGGACGAGAGCTATCCGCTCAAGTGCACCTCATTAATGTCCGCGCAACAGTTTCAAGGTGTTTTCAAAAATTTGTGTTGGACGCCTTCCAACTGTCTTCCGCTTCCGCGCTGGCTCGCTTGATGTGTTGGCGATGCTCCTACATCATACTCCCTCACTTGAAAAATTTCATGGGCTCCTATCCATGAGCTCCTGAACGGTCTGTCCATGCTTTTGAATCTCTTCTTCGTTCTCCCAACTGGCATCTTCCACTGGATGGCCCTTCCATTTGACAAAATACTCATAGTATTCTTTCCTCCTGGTCTTCTTACCCACTCTCTTGGCCAATATGCATTCCATCTGTGGCTTCTCTGCAACTGGCATCTATTCCATCCACTGGATCACTAGCTGTTCACTTTCTGTTACTACTTCATCAACTTTATAGGGATATAAATCTATGACATTGAATATCAGAGATATTCCGATCCCATCCAGTGGCTCGATCTCATAAGCATTTTCCCCCAATCTCTTCAAGACCTTTCATGGCCCAATTTTCTTCATTTTCAATTTATTGTATGTTCCCCTCGGGAACCTTTCTTTCCTCAAATGTTCTAGAACTAAGTCACCAACCTTGAACTGAAGTTGTCTTTTCCACTGGTTGGCTCTGCGCTTATATTCATGACTTGAATTTTGCAGTTGCTGCTTCACCTAGCCGTGAAGTTCTTTCATCGCCTTTGTGAACTCTTTGGCACTTGCGCTCCTAGTCATAGCCTGTTCCGAATCCCTCAATTCAGAAACTCCTCTCGGCTGTGTGTCATATACAATCTGGAATGGACTTCGGCCTGTGCTCCGATTCACTGAATCATTATATGCAAACTCTGCCTGTGGTAATATACTATCCCACTGCCTGTGGTGCTCCACCACCAGGCTCCTCAGCAAGTCTCCCAGACTTTTGTTCACCACTTTTGTTTGTCCATCCATCTGAGGATGATAAGCAGAACTAAATGCCAAGTTAGTTCCCAGCTTCTTCCATAAGGTCCTCCATAAATGTCCCACAAACTTTGTATCTCTGTCCAAAACTATACTTATGGGTAAATCGTGAAGTCGAACGACCTCTTTGAAAAATAGATTTGTGATATGAGTCGCATCACTGGTTTTCTGGCATGGGATAAAATGTGCCATCTTGGAAAACCTATACACTACCACAAAGATCAAATCAAATCCTCTTTACATCCTTGGCAATCCCAATATGAAATCCATACTGATTTCATCCCATGGCCTCTCGGGTACGGGTAATGGTTGATAGAATCCTACATTATGCTTTCTTCCCTTTGAATGCTGACAAATTCTGCATCTGTCTACAAACCGATTGACATATGCTCGCATTCCTGGAAAAAAGTATGACTCATTGAATTTCGTGAACGTCTTGTCATGGCCAAAATGTTCTGCTAATCCTCCACTGTGTTTCTCCTTTAACAGATTCTCCCTCATGGAGCAATTTGGAATACACAATCGATTTCCCTTAAACAACAACCCTTTTTGGATCACGTACTCTATCCATGGGATTTTGTCTCTGAGAACTGGGTTCTCAGCTACTTCATACGCTTCCTGAAAATCTTGATCACCTGTGTACATGTCCTTGAGATCATCAAAACCTAAGGTCTTGACTCTGAACTCCTGCAACAACAAACACTTCCTGCTCAAAGCATCAACCACTTTGTTAGTAGTACTTGAAATGTGTTTAATCACAAATGTGAAATTTTGCATATACTCTACCCATTTAACATGTTTCTAATTCAACTTTTCCTATTGAGTCACAAATTGTAATGCATGGTTATCACTATATAAAACAAATTCCCTTGGAATCAAATAGTGCCTCCATTTTTTCAATGCCTGTATGATGGCATAAAATTCCTTATCATACGTGGAGTACTTCAATTTCGCCTCATTCAGCTTCTCACTGAAATATGCAATCGATCTGTCTTCCTGACTCAAGACCACTCCTATGGCAAACCCGCTTGCATCACATTTCACTTGAAACGTCTTCTGGAAATCTGGCAACACCAAAACTGGTTGTTCCGTGATCTTCCTTTTCAACAGTTTGAAGCTTTTCTCTGCCTCTTCAGTCCAGTGAAAATATTTGTCTTTTCTTGACTGTATCCATCATCGCTGTACTAATCCCACTGAAATTTTTGATGAACTTCCGGTAGAAACTAGCCAGTCCATGAAAACTCCTCACCTCAAAAATATTTCTCGGTGATGGCCAATTCCTGATCACTTCTACCTTATCTGGATCTATCCTCAACTCATTCACCGAAATAACAAAACCCAAGTAAATGAGCTCTATCTTCATAAATGAGGATTTCTTCATGTTTATCAATAGCTTCTCCTGCTGTAGCTTCTTCATCACAATGGCCAAATGCTTCAGATGTTCAACCTTCATTTTACTGAAAATCAGTATATCATCCAGATATACGATGACAAATTTTCCGATGAAATCCTTCAGGAATTCATTCATCAACCTCATAAAGGTACTCGGTGCATTCATCAAACCAAACGGCATGAATAGCCATTCATACAGTCATTCATTGGTTTTGAAGGTTGTCTTCCATTCATCGCCTTCTCTCATGCGAATCTGGTGATATCCGCTCTTCAGATCAACCTTTGAAAAATACTTTGCTCTGCTCAAGCAATCCATTAAATCATCCATCCGCGGTAATGGAAATCTGTACCTAATGGTTATCTTATTGATCACCCTCGATTCAGTACACATCCTCCAGCCTCCGTCTTTCTTCGGACTGCGTATTGTTGGAACATCACACAGACTCAATATTTCCCTGACTAACCCTTTGTCCAATAACTCCTGGACCTGCTTCTTAACCTCTTCATTTTCTTGCGGCGTCAACCTATACATGGATTTATTCGGTAAACTAGCTCCTGGTATGAGGTCTATATGATGACTCACACTCCTTATCGGTGGCAACGAACGAGGTAATTCATCCACCACGATGTCAGCAAACTCTTCCAGCAGTTCCTGAATTCCCTCTGGTAGATCATCCACTCTTGTGCTAGTCAGAACAATCCTCGGCTTCCTGACCACAAAGAATTATGGATCTTCCTTATTCTTCACCTCCGTAAGAAGTTACTTCTCACTCATGAGAAGTACTGTGTTTCTTACTTCCAGCTTCACCTCCTTATCCTTTATCGGAAGCAACATATGGGTTCTTCCATTCTTATCCAGTGTATATGTGTTCATTCTCCCATCATGAATCACATTTCTGTCATATTTCCATGGTCTGCCCAGCAATAGATGAAAAACATCCATGGGAATAACATCACATAAGATCTTATCATTATATCCACCTATCTTGAATTCAACCAAGCATTGTCTAGTAATAGTTACCTGGTGTCCTTTTTGTAGCCACAAAACTCTGTATGGGCTTGGATGATCAGTCATCTCCAGCTCCAGCTTCTCTACCATCTCTGTGGATACGAGATTATCCATGCTACCACTGTCTATGATGACCTTGCACACCCTGTCCTTGGTCTTGCAAGTTGTTCTGAAAAGTCTGGTCCTTTGGACTGAACTTTCCACCTCTTTCTCAGGTGTTAAGAGAACTTTACACATCATCAACGATCTTCTTCCTTCTGCGTCTTCTGCCTCAACATCTCGCCTCTGTGCCTCGTCGATGTGAGCTTCTCCAATTTCCTTCTTTTTCTCTGAACACTCGTAAGACTTGTGCCCATTCTTTCCACACGTGAAGCATGTGATTACTCCACCTCTTCCTCTTCCTCTGCCTCTGGTACGAGGAAACATGTTATTATCAGCATAATCTCCTCTTTGTTCATTATGTTGTCCTCACTGTTCAACATATGTCCCTCTCTGTGAGGTTCCACCTCTTTCAACTTTACCCTGAGGTTTCTTCCATTCCTCCTTGGGCTTCTGGTATTTATCTTGGGTAACCGACTTGCCTCTGGGCTGGCTCCTGCCTCGCCCTCACTGACCTTGCTTACGGATCAGCTTCTCTTCATATTTCAAAGCCATATGATAAGCATCCTCCATAGTTCAGATGGTTACCATGCTCATTTCATCCTGGATATTGTATCTCAGGCCATTCATATACCTGAAAACTTTCTCATCATCACTCTCTCGATGACCTGCCCTGATGTTCAGTCGATAGAATTCCTCAGTATATTCCTTTACTGTCATCAGCTTCTGTCTCAGGTTCTGCATCCTCCTGAATAGATTAATTTGATAATCTCTCAGGATGAATTTCGCCTTCATCTTCGCGATCATCCTGTCCCAGCTCTTGATCTTCTTCTTTCCCTTGCAGTGCCTGTCAGCTTGTAGTTCATCCTACCATAATGCTGCATGTCCTTTTAAGTGTGTAACAACATGCTTGACTTTCTTGTCCTCTTCGACATATTCATAGTCAAAATAAGTATCCAGAGCTCTAATCCAATCTAGTAGCTCCTCTGCATCCAAGTTTCCCTCATAAATTGGAATGCCCATATTCGCTCTTGCACCCATACTGGCAATAGCTTTGATCAAACGCTCATTTGATGCATCTCCAGCTATAACTGCCTCCTCTCGTTCATCCTCTATTTCACTATCAAAATCACTCAGATCCCCTGCACTAGTTGTGCGTCTTTGCACTGTCTCCATGTCCTCGAGTCTCACTTAGAGGTCTCTCATCTGTCTCTCTATGGATGGATCAGTTATCTGCCTGCCTCTTCTTCTCTGCACTTCCCTATCCTCTGGATCAGGTGACTGCCTATCTCTCCTTGGCGGCATGGCGAATTCTCCTCTTCTCTGCTACAGAAAGAAAAGAACAATCTATCTTAGCTCTGATACCAAACTGACGCAACTGCACCCCTCAGGGCATGTCCGCTCACAGGATCTTCTTCTTCTCATGGCCCAAATAACTCAAACGTCCTTCTGTTTCCCTATCGGGAAATCTACACCCACAGAATTCTCTGTGCGATCCCCTCTCTTTGCTTATCAGGGAATCGGACTTCGCGATTTTGTGATGTCAAAGGTCGAACACTGGGCTCTTGAATCCCCAAGGCCCGAAGACCAGTCAACGCTGACCTCCCTTCCTTCTATCGGAGTTCGCTCTGTCACGATTTCGCTACTCGCAACATCAAACAACTTGTATCCCTGACTCCCGATGTCCGATGCACCGAAACTCCGATGTGCACACGAGTTGACTATTCAACGGTCCTGTCACCTCATCGGGATATCGGACTTCGTGGGATCACAAATCCTAGTGCCAAAATGTTCGGGACTTTACTGTCCCCAAACTCCGATACAATGTGCCACCTGTCTTCCACTCTGACTCCTGTGGTCCCACACAGCTCTCCCGTCGAGATATCACGTTTCACGATTTCAAGCTGCAAGAATACCTTGACCTCGAAACTCTCGATACTCCGAACCCTGGCTTATTTGGATCTTCTAGCACACGTCCCGAATGATGGACGGTTCTGAGCTCATCGGGATATCGCGGATCATGATATCGCAATTCCCGTTGCAATAATTTGGAGGTTCGATCTACAAAACCCCGATACACGATATACGTGTAGATCCAATGGTTCTGGCTAATTTGGATCAACGCTCTATCTGTCCTGAGCTTAAACCTTCCAGAGAAACCGACGCCATATCTCCCTTGCACCTCCGTGATATCTGACGGCCCACGGGATGTCGCAAATTATCCTCAGAGAATACTGACCTTTCGCTCCTCCTTCAATGATTCTGCGAAATGATTGTGTTCCTTCTGTGGAACTTGTTCCCCCTGCGTGCAAACCTGTGACGCTTCCCTCGAACTTCAAGTCACAACTTCTCCCTATTGTTCTTCAACAAACTCAAAGGCCTATCCTTCCTGAGCTTTTCCCACATCTTCAAGTTCTTAGAAAGAAACTCCTTTCTCGCACTCCTTGCGGAAAACCTTCAATCACGGCTAAGTGTTGAGGTCTTCAACTCTACGCACGCCTGCAACGGAAGTCTCTCAATGCTTCACTCAGGTTTTCAACCCTGAGAATTTTATCCAACCTAGGCACTCCTTTCACGGCTCCTGTAACCCAATTTCACTTCTGGGTGAACGAGAATCAAAGTTATCTCTAATTGAACCCTTTGTCAACGCACTCTTTGCGGACTCTTTGACTGCACCCCTTGCAGGAATTCTCTGGCTCAATTAGAGAAACAATTGAAACTCATTCCTTCTTCCTTTCAGATTCCAAACTCAACATGAAAACACATACAAAGCATATAAAAGAAAATGTATAACAGGAAACAAACATTCACGAGCATCTCAACATCAATACACAAAGAATCGGACACAAAACCATGAATTTGAACCAATCTTCTTCTATTAATTCAAATATCAGTACATGGGTGTTCTCTACACAACTCTCTGCTTTCTCTTCTTCCTTAATGCTCCAAAATTCTTGAATTATGTTACAATGCACAATGAGGGTGTCTATATCCCGTTTCCCTCTTGCTTCCTAAACTGTCTAGTCTAGAATTAAAATTCTACCTACTTGCATTAACTATATTAAATGTCGTCTATCTACTAAGGACGAGAGCTATCTACTCAAGGTCCATTACAATACATAAAGTGCACCTCATTAAATCTCCTCATTAATGTTCGCGCGACAGTTTCAAGGTGTTTTCAAAAATTTGTGCTCGATGCCTTCCAGCTGTCTTCCGCTTCCGCGCTGGCTTGCTTGATGTGTTGGCAATGCTCCTGCATCACCATCATTGACATAGCATTCCATTCACCATCAATAGCATGTAACTTAGCAAAAAGGAAAGGCAAGAACAACTTGCCGAAATGATAACAAGAATAAGACTTAGAGATTAACCATTCATCAACACATATGTATGTTAAACCAATGTCAAGATAGATGTGTTTGAAATGGAAACTTAGCAATGTGAAAGATCTATATCCTAAACCATGAAAAGATCACATATTCTTAGAAGATAAATGAGATAAATGACTTAAGGAAAAGATTAGTTATATCACTTAAGCAAAACTTAAATCATTAACCCATGAGACATTTAGAAGCATGTAAAGGGAAATAACTTGAAAGAAAGGAAAGATTGTTATGATGACTATTCTAGAATATATTAGACCATTAGAGCATATAGATCATCAAAGAAAATAATTTTCCCTTTAGCCTTACGATTTTGGGGATTACTCTCCCAAGGTGTAGGCAATTGACAATTATCAAACTTAGAAATTGAAATAACCACTCAAAATGACCAAGGTGGAGGCAAGCCTACCATTATTGGTCAAAGAGGGTTTAGAAAAATTAATCAAATGAAATAAACTTAACAAGAATTCAAACCACTTACAATGGCCAAGGTGGAGGCAAGCCTACCATTATTGGCCAAAGAGGGTTGGGGAAAGAAATAAAGAATACTTATAAAGAATGAAACAAATAAGCTGAAATAATAG
>JZKD02S1622785.1:697741-712165 GCA_000966675.3 Picea glauca
AACCTCCTTTTACCCCAATTAAATGTTCAAGTACAAGATGATTCAAAATGAAAATGTCTCCTTGGTATATATAGGAGACTAGGAGGTATAATTACAAATAATGGCCTAAAGCCGAAATAAATAAAATAACACTAATAATCTAAATTACAACTAATGGCCTAAAGCCGACATAAATAAAATAGCATTACTAATCTAATATGCCCCAATTAAGGGGTAATGAGCCAATATTAGGGCTTAACATATTTTGAGCCCGAAATGAGCTGCTTTGCATGCTGCGCTCGGATGCTTCCTGTGCAGACCATGAAATTGGACGACCTGCTGCCCTTGGAAACTATATGTGATAACATTTGGCTCCACATGGGATGGAATTCTCCCTACAAGATTCCAAGAACGAGTAGTTCTAGTTGCCTTCTACATTGGGCTAATGGAGTCATGCTAAAAAAACATCCTGTTGAGGATTAAAGGCCGACAAACACACTATCCTAAAAATGAAAGAAAAATACATGGGCTCCAGGAGGAGCTTATTTATGTACATTCCTAGACTAATTGATTTTTACAAAGCACTAGGTGAAATGAAACTTCCACCATAGCCATTCAAGCAACTCTTGAGATGCAAACTTGTTTACTCTGTCACTGATCAAATAAAAACAATGCAACTGTGACAGCAAAATGATTATGCTTTCCAGCTCTCCTCCCAGTGCTGAAGTTAGGATAAAGATGAGCGACTCCAAGACATGAAGGAAATGCAACTCCATGTACTCCCTTACAGGCTCATTAAGAAAATGAAAAAATCCACTGGGTTGGTGATAGAAAACATGCTCTGTCTTACAGTTGCTCACACATGGTTGAATGTCTCTGGCAAGCATGGGTGAATGAACGACTAATACAGGCTGACTAATCCCATGTGATGGTTTCTCATTTGCATGCTTTGGGCAGGATATGAACTACACATTTGGTTCTCCCTCTTCTTCTTCATGACTCTCCCAAGGATCAGAATCATAATCATCATAAACATGAACCATGGGAAATCTCTCTTTATCATTCTCTTGAATGTATTCTATAGGCCCTGGATGGCTAATTTCAACACAATTTTTTCCTCAATGAATAAAGGAAAAGTCTCTATAGTGAGGTCTTGGAAATTTTTAAAATCTGAAACATACGACTCCATGTATATAGCCATAGGATCATGAATCGTGTGAAAAAATCCTGGCTGCTTTAGAAGACCGGGTTGCTCGTCTGCAAATGCCTCTCTGCTTGTAAATAAAATACTTCCCTGTTCTTTTGAAGAAAACTCTTGATCATCAATAGTTGCAACCTCTTCTTCATAAGAATGATCATAAGATAATGGTGCAGTAGGATTTAAAACATCATAACTATGATCAACCAATAACATATAGTTATCTATTCAATCAACCACTGCTACATGCTCAAAATGTCCCAGAAACTGATAATAATATGGATATGCATTCCTTCACATAGAATCTTCAAATATGGAAGGATTTGTTTCCAAATGTGAGTCACATCCACCTCCTTGTTTTTGTTTCAAATCTGAATTATACTCACTGTCTTCTTGCTTGGAATCTGAAACATAATGACAATCTTCTTGCTCATAATCTGAAACATACTGGTAGGCTTCTTGCTCAAAATATGAAATATACTGACAGACTTCTTGCTCAGAATCTGAAACATACTGACAGTATTCTTGCTCAGAATCTGAAACATAATAACAGTCTTCTTGCTCAATATCTGAAACATACTAACATTCTTCTTGTTTATGTACATGCAATTTTTCATGATGTGCTTTCATATGAACTACCTTGCCATCCTTGATGTTCTCTTCGACCTCTTCAACATCTTCAAACAACTATCTTAAAGATGAAGATTTCCTTTCTCTTGGGAGAAGGACAAGCTCTGAATGATGAGCTATGACATAGTACACCATGGAAGTAGTCTCTGTGGGTCTCATCTCCATAGGAATACTATGATAAACACTGTAAAATATCTTGTTGAAGACAGCCAAGGATTCCTCTTCCCCTCTCCTCAAGTCATTAAACTCAAACCAATATTGATCAAGGGACTTGTTCTCGCCTAAACACTTTAAAAATGCATGGCATAGCTTAGTCTAGGAGCCAATAGAACTGACTTCTATACATCTAAACCACACAACAACATCTCCAAACAAAGAGTGTGAGAACAAATCTGTTTTATCTTCTCATAGAGACTTTGTACATGACGCTGCTCTCACCTCTTATTGAGAGTTTCTCATAGTTTGAGGAAGGGACATGACAATGCTTATTGGTTTTTCTCCAGCGATTATCGGAACTTAAGTTGGAAAAAAGGAACATTTGAAATAAAGAAGAGGAAAAGAGTACCAAGATTTATTATGAAAGTGGAGTCCTGCTTGGGGATGTGGGGTTGGAAAATCTAAAAATTGGGCATGTATATTTTTATCAAAGTGAATAAAGGAGAGAAGGATTTTGGAGATTTTACTTGGATCTCTTTCTAAGGAATTCTTTTCAAAGGATGATTATAAGGAGACGTTGATTCATGATCATTTGATGTTATTATACCCTTTTTTTGTCAATTGTTTATATTTTGTTTATATTTTACTAATTCAAGCAATTATTCATTTTTGTCAATTAATTGGTTATGAATGTGATTGTAGGAACATACTCAGTGTTATTTATCTGAATGGAATATGTTAGTAAGGTTTTTTTTGTGGAATATGAATTCTTTACTATTTCCAGTAATCAAGATTTATGCTTGCAATTATTTGTTATTGTTAGACTAGGAATAGACATAGGTTAGAATATGATTACATCTACATAATAGATTAGGAATGCATTTAGGATTTAGAAGAGATTAAATGAGTAAGTATCCTTTTGGTGAGAAATCTATTTAATTGGTTGCAACCGGACCCACGTATAGGAGGGGATTTCCATACCAAATGATAGTGTGTCTAATTGGGACCTACCATCGGGTAATTCTCCCCATGTTGACGTAGGTCATTTTTACCCATCAACAAAATGGTTCTACAAAAACAACAAATGACAAGCTAACCTTGTGGAGCCATTCTTTTTAATGCTTATGCTTGTTAATGGCTCCTACTCAAATCCCTCTATGGATATGTTTTTCTTGTCCATTATAATTAGAACTCCTAAAAGGACAATCTTACTCTTGTCAAAAGTTAAGTTTGATGGTGAAGATGATGTAGCTTTAGGTGAACATGCCATTCAATTCCTACATAATAGTTTTTGTTATGATATTGTGAATGATGGAGTTGTGTATAGATTATTTGTCCTTACTTTCAAAGGTTGGGTTGAAAAATGGTGTGAGACATTACTAACCGCCTCTATTCACACTTGGAAACAATTTTTTCATGACATCTGGTATCCTTTTGAGAATTAAGATTATGATGATTTGTATAGTGAAATAGAAGATCTTAGAAGAAAACAAGGTGAATTAGTAAAAGACTTTGTTTTAAGATTTTATCATACTTTTCATAGATTTACTTTGAATGATAAGCCCTCTATAAAGGAAATCATTGAATGGTATCTACATATTTTTTCCCTTTCAAATGAGCAAGATCAATCAACAAGTGATGAATCCGAATCATGCCTTGATGCTAAGATACATGTTGATTTGGATTCACATGAAAATCCCAAGGATAAAATTGTTGTGGTTGTACAACATATGTTGGGGTCTTTCTTTACTTTCAGGATATGAATAAGGGAGAACATTTTATTTCAGAATAATTTTATTTAAGAAGAAGTTCAGGTTACCTTTGATCATCATACTCCACCTACATTTCCTCTTCATGAAAAAGATACCTCTTATGCAGAGAATTCAAGCTCAATCATTTATGAGGTTGGTTTGAAAGAACAAAAGAAGAAAATCCTTCTGATAATGATTCATTTTGAATTATGTTAGAACTGAAAGTCACCCTCAGATTGTGGGAGGATAAGCCCAGTACCCATCAGAGTTTTTGGTGGATGTTGGTTTTATATGAGTGGAGGTCAATAGAAAAAACTGAATATATGAATGATGTTCAACACATAAATGGACAAGAAATGCACAGGGAAGTGAGGGCCACAACTAACTTCAGTCAGTGAATTGAGTTTAAGTGTGAGCAAAGGGAAGACTTAGTAAGAAAGGTGGACAAGACTGTTATGGGCATCGAGCCTTCAAGCAACTTGGAGGGGAAAAACTCAGACTCAAGATCACTCTTAAGCTCAAGTTTCAGACACTGAAATATGTCCAAACAACACAGTCACAACAACACAATGATCAAACCTACGTCACCATGCAACTACAACAACTTGACTAGATCCTCCATGCCCGAACCATTCAGTGTAAGAGGGAAAAATATCACAAGGAAGATGACTAAAACTGGTCACGATACCGTTGCAATCAAACCTACATTCCAACAACATAAAAAACCTCGAGTGGATCCTCCATGCCTGAGTGTTTTAGCACAGTTTTTACAAAGAGATGAAAAGAGGTTGACTTCTATTAATCTGAAAGTATCAAATCTTATATATAACCAGAGAACAGTTCTAACATCAAAACATTACAAAATAGGGAGCTTTGCTCAACCAGTTGACACCCATAACAAAATATCAAAACTACTTATTTATACTCAGAACAGTCCCCGACTATCAAGAGAGTGATCTAATCACTACATTCAAAATTTTGCATTTGAGAAGTCTTCTATTAGACTATGCATGTATCCCTCTATCAGACGTGAGCTCAAATCGGCATGGTTTTGTAAGAGAATCTATCCATGAGGGTACCTCGGGTTGACAACTCTGTTTTCCATGACCGACTCTTCCATACTTTCTAATTATTGAGTGAGTCGAGGTTTCAACAACCAACTCCATTTTCATTAACTACCTTTTCTCAGTATTGAAACGTGGCTTAATGCCTAGGGGGATGCCACATGCTTCTCTCAGATAGGATTCTATATAAACATGTGATTGTGGGGCCTCTCAAAGGTGGTTTGGGTTCACACCGCCCTTGATACTGCAATCCACCACCGTTTTCCACGTATTACTTTTTCCAAACCACGGTTTCAATTGCGGGACCACTCAAGAAAATTATCACCTGAGAACATCCTGTCCCTGAAATGGACTGTGGTCGTCGATCTTGTGATCTTGGGATTTACAATTAGTGGCTCAAATCTTCCCTCTTCAAATCAATGGATCAGAGCTTTCCTTTCCAAATCGACGACCGAGATATGCTTCGCGATTCGGGCTTCATACTTTTCAAACCTCAAACCTCCTTTGTCTTCTACTTCTTTTACTCGAAGTGAATGATATGGTGATGCGCGGCTCCTACTGATAAACGACTAAGATGCTTTTCAAGTCTTTGGGCTTCGAGAAAATCAAATATCAAATCTCTCTTACCTTCTGTGTTTTTCACTCGGAGTTGTCGATATATTGACGCACATCCGCTTCAATCAATGACTCTGATCCTGCTTCGAGACTTTGACCCCTTCAACCAGATCGATGGCCCTTCTTCTCCCTTCTCGATCAACGATCGAGAGATACTTCATGTATTTGGGATTTCCCCCCCTTCGCTTTCCTCAAGAGCTCTACATCTAGCGTCGCATGTCCATTTGAATCGGATGACTGAGACTTACTCCGGGCCTTCGGGCTTCAGGTATTTTTCATGGCACTATACTTCGTGAAATTTTGAAACTCTGAATAGCTGGGGGGCCACTAATTTGATCCTCACAGGGGATCTCCACCATCGCAAAACTGAGCCCGCTAGTTTATATTTTGAGCCCAAAATGAGCTGCTCTGCATGCTGCGCTCGGATGCTTCCTGTGCAGATCATGAAATTGGACGACCTGCTGCCCTTGACAACTATATGTAATAACATTTGGCTCCACATGAGCTGGCATGCTCCCTGCAAGCTTCCAAGAATGAGTAGTTGTATTCACCTTCTGCATTGGGCTAATGGAGTCATGCTAAAAAACCATTCTGTTGAGGATTAAAGGCCGACAAACACACTATCCTAAAACTGAAAGAAAAATACATGGGCTCCAGGAGGAGCTTATTTATGTACATTCCTAGACTAATTGATTTTTACAAAGCACTAGGTGAAATCAAACGTCCACCATAGCCATTCAATCAACTCTCGAGATGCAAAATTGTTTACTCTGTCACTGATCAAATAAAAACAATGCAACTGTGACATCAAAATGATTATACTTTCCATCTCTCCTCCCAGTGTTGAAGTTAGGATAAAGATGACTAACTCCAAGACATGAAGGAAATGCAACTCCATGTACTCCCTTACAGGCTCATTAAGAAAACGAAAAAATCCATTAGGTTGGTGATAGAAAACATGCTCTGTCTTACAATTGCTCACACATGGTTGAATGTCTCTGGCAAGCATGGGTGAACAAACGATTGATACAGGCTGACTAATCCCATGTGATGGTTTCTCATTTGCATGCTTTGGGCAGGATATGAACTGGACATTTGGTTCTCCCTCTTCTTCTTCATGACTCTCCCAAGGATTAGAATCATAATCATCATAAACATGAACCATGGGAAATCTCTCATCTTTATCATTCTCTTGAATGTCTTCTACAGGCCCTGGATGGCTAATTTCAACACAATTTTTTTCCTCAATGAATAAAGGAAAAGTCTCTATAGTGAGGTCTTGGAAATTTTTAAAATATGAAACATACGACTCCATGTATATAGACATAGGATCATGAATCATGTGACAGAATCCTAGCTACTTTAGAAGACAGGGTTGCTCATCTGTAAATTCCTCTCTACTTGTAAATAAAATACTTACCTGTTCTTTTGAAAAAGACTCTTGATCATCAACAGTTGCAACCTCTTCTTCATAAGAATGATCATAAGATAATGGTGCAGCAGGATTTAAAACATCATAACTATGATCAGCCAATAACATATAGTTATCTATGCAATCAACCACTGCTACATGCTCAAAATGTCCCAGAAACTGATCATAATATGGATATGCATTCCTTCCCATATAATTTGCAAATATGGAAGGATTTGTTTCCAAATGTGAGTCACATCCACCTCCTTGTTTTTGTTTCAGTTATGAATTATACTCACTGTCTTCTTGCTTGGAATCTGAAACATAATGACAATCTTGTTTCTCATAATCTGAAACATACTAGTAGTCTTCTTGCTCAAAATATGAAATATACTGACAGACTTCTTGCTCAGAATATGAAACATACTGACAGTCTTCTTGCTTAGAATCTGAAACATACTAACAGTCTTCTTGCTCAATATCTGAAACATACTAACATTCTTCTTGTTTATGTACATGCAATTTTTCATGATGTGCTTGCATATGAACTACCCTGCTATCCTTGATGTTCTCTTCGACCTCTTCAACATCTTCAAACAATTGTCTTAAAGACAAATATTTCCTTTCTCTCAGAAGAAGGAAAAGCTCTGAATGATGAGCTATGACATAGTACACCATGGAAGTAGTCTCTGTGGGTCTGATCTCCACAGGAATACTATGATAAATACTGTAAAATATCTCATTGAAGACAGCCAAGGATTCCTCTTCCCCTCTCCTCAATTCATTAAAATCAAACCAGTATTGATCAAGGGACTTGTTCTCGCCTAAACACTTTAAAAATGCATTGCATAGCTCAGTCCAGGAGCCAATAGAACTGACTTCCAGACATCTAAACCACACAACAACATATTCAGACAAAGAGTGTGAGAACAACCTCATAGTAACATACTCATGAACAATCTCTAACTAGTCAACAAAGTTCTCAAAGCCCCCCAAGTGCCTCTCTGTTGTAATATGATCCTCCCCAGAAAATCGAGGAAGATAATCAAAGGAATAAAGAGGATAAGGATGAAGGTCAAGTGGCAGCCTTAAACGTTTAAACAAATTATTTATGATTTTAATTTGAAAAGCAGTGGGCTGATGATGAGGATTAATGAGTTGATGGCAAGGCTCAGCTGGAATAACAGAGGGTAATGAGATTTGAGAAGACTATGAATTATTTTTAATCTCCTCAGGGCTACAAGGGTGATCAATTTCAAGAGGAAATGCAATACATATCTTAGTTTTATGAATAGGAAAATGTGAAGACACGAGATTGGTATCTACAACACAAGAAGAGGGCATTTTTTCTTCTTCCAAAGATGGATAAATAAAGGAAGGTATATTATCATTTGAATAGACAAAGTAGAGGATAATCCTCTTTATATGTGAAGGGAAAGAGAGAAATGAGCTGATAAACAAGAACAATATTTCTTGAATAAATCTCATAAACTGATACATGGTCTTCCCCTTCAGTATGGTTATATTTATGTCAACAGGATCCTCCCCGGTGGAGTCTTCGATTGTGGAGGCGCCAGGTGCAAGTTGCAATCTTCAATGGTTTTGATGTTTGATTCACCTTCAGAATCAGAAGCTTGTTGTTGTTCTATCCCAGGGAAAAGTCTTCAATTCGTTCCCTGACAACGACGCCAAAATGTTAGCATTGAAAGTCACCCTCGGATTGAGGGAGGATAAGCCCAATACCCATCATATTTTTTGGTGGATGTTGGTTTTATATGAGTGGAGGTCAATGGAAAAAACTCAATATATGAATGATGTTCAACACAGAACTGGACAAGAAATGCACAGGGAAGTGAGGAACACAACTAACTTCAGTCAGTGAATTGAGTTTAAGTGTGAGCAGAGGGAAAACTTGGTAAGAAAGGTGGACAAGACTGCTATGGGAATTAGGACTTCAAGTAGCTTGGAGAGGAAAAACTCAGACTCAATATCACTCTTAATCTCAAGTTTATGACACTAAGATATGTCCAAACAAAACAGTCACAACAACACAATGATCAAACCTACATCACCATGCAACTACAACAACTCGACTGGATCCTCCATGCCCGAGCCATTTAGTGTAAGAGTGTAATATCCCTCGACCAAACCCAATTATAAATGTAATGCAAGTGTACTTAAGCTCCTGAGTTGTTTTGACATCATTTTGTAATGCACCTTTCATAGCATTGTGTGTGCATGTATTGCGTAGTAAAATGATGTAGTATGCACATTTCCGAAGACCACGCACAGTAACTAAAGTGCGCGCAGTATTGAGGTCAGTGAACCTTTATGTATATGATATGTGTTATAGGCTGGTGAGCCAACTATTATAAGTTGGGATGCTTATGTTTTTGAATGAGGCCAGAGCGCTTAGATGTTAAAGGTCAGTGTGCCTATTTTGTACATACCTCATGAATAATATAAAATGCATCGTTGCGTGCAGTCTGACCACGATAAAAGAGATGGGGGACTAAACTTCACCAGTTAGGAAAAGGGAGGGACAAAAGTTAAGAAAAAGGGCTAATCTAGGGAGCTTAAGCCATAAAGGAATACTATATTAATGTTTCTTTAAAACATAAAGTATGGATAATTATTTTATCCTAAGTCCTAAATTTGGGGACAAGTGGACCAAAGTAGCTCTGAACGTGACAAGTGTCAAGTTGGGGACATGCATACATATTGTGGAACTTAGTTCATTTCCGGGGATTCTTTCCATTATTCTATCCATCATTCAGTCATCCAGTTAATCATCCATGAGAATTCACACAACCATTTAGATATCCTTCATATCTTCACGATTGTACCTGAACCTGTATCCATATCCATTTTCGTTGTTCGTGTAGCTGGTTAACTTGGGAACGAGATTGAATAAGAGGGTTGTCAGGCCCATGGGAGATTGAAGAGGTGGGTTGTCAGGCCCGTGAGTAATTCTCTGAGTGAGAGAATTGTTGGGGATTGATTTTTGAAGGTGTTAAACTACGGCTACAAGGCTCTGAGACTTCTTGTCCAGCTTGCTGCTGAAGCCCTGGAAGGGAAGTGGGGCAACCGAAGGACTGTTGAGAAAAGAAGGGGCACACTTCCTGGGGTGGGACAGGCATGTGGGAAATGAGAGACTATAGGTTGTTAGTTTAAGTTTCACTTGAGATGGAGTCTTTCTTGTTGTCTGTGAGCCTTTAGCTTAGTTAGGAAACCCCTTTTACGTGGGTGGATTTTAGTCCCAACTCAGGGGTGACTCATTGTTGAGAGTGATGAACAATGCAGTCTAAGGATGGGAGGTTCGTGGATGGTCTGCACGCAGTTGGTGACATTCTTTCCAAGATAAGTACCAAATGTGTGATAAATGTACATGCTACATTGTTATTTATGTGTTTATTTCATGGGTTTATCATATGTGTGATTATAATTGTCTGTACGTTTATGGGTATTCCCTATATATGTTGCATGTTTGATTTTACTGTTATTTTAGTATGAAATCTTGTATTTTCTGGATGTAATTGTTTATTTACGTTTATATGTAAGCTTCCGCAAGAGTATTGTATGTGTATGATTTAGTTACATGTAGTTTTAAAAAGAAAAATTTATGTGGCATAGTTCAGTTGAATACTGGGTATGTTACAATATGTTTCGCAGTGAGAGAATGAATGTATTCCCTCGTGTGGCGCGGCCTGACCATGGGTGGTCAGGGATGTTACAATATGGTATCAGAGCATCAGTTTCCAACATTGAGCCTGAATGGGCCGTAAAGGTTTAGTTGAATCGAATATTCACAAAAGATTAATTTGGAAATGGCCAGATTTCAAGTTACAGAGCGCGCAGAAAATATTGGCATACAGTCGCACGCAGTAAATTTTGGCACCGCACAAAAAATGTTGGCGTTCAGGTGCATGTGGTAAATTGTGGCGTTGTGCAGAAGAATATTGTGTGCATATGCAAGAGCTAAATTTAGCATTGCACGGTGTGCACACACACATGGTAATGGTGCACGTAGTGTGCACATTATTGCAAAACACAGAAGAATTTGGTTGGTGCGTGTACAGTATGAGTATAAGTTGTCTTGTGACAATGTAATCAATGGTGCGCGCAGATTATTATGCGTAGTGGGTCATAGAGAGAATTGCATGTGGAATATCAGTGCGCGATACAAAAACTATGCGCAACAAGTATCAGTGCAAGAACCAAAAACTATGTGCAATGAATATTGGCGCGCAACGTAAAGGTAGCGCATGCAAGTTATTGGCGCAACAGAGAAGTGATGCATAGTGGATATAGGTTTGCGTAAGCATGAATTACTTGTGGTGTTGTTGTGCACGATAAATATGGGTGTATAGGTTGAATTTTTGTGCGCGCGAAGTTGTTTGGAAGGCAAACAACAACAAAAAGTAGCGGATTTCTGCGACATTTTTCTTCTGTTTGAATGAATAATGCATTGTCGGAGCATTATTTAAAATGAATTCAGAGTTGGTTTGAGATGAAATACATATAGTCTAAATTGCTAAGATGAGAGCATCTTGGAGATGGATTTTGGGTTTTATATTCCTTTGATTCAGACAGATGAAAGTGAAATTGAAGCTTACAAGAAATGCATACTATGAACGAAAACAAGATTCATATCACTACTAGTTAGAATCTTGTCATAAACAGTCCAAAATCCACTTCTGCAGTTATATATTCATTTTAATCCCAAAAAAATTACAAAAGAGTTTTCCTGCATAGAGGACAGGTTCCTTTTTCCCTTTTCTCTTTCTTGAGATAGTAAGTATATGTAGAAATAAGTTACAAAAAGAGAGTGACTTAAAATAACAACTATCCTATTTTAAAGGGACTGGTTATGAATAGGTGTATCATTTCTAGAGCCCTTACCTCTGCTACCATTTGTACAAAAATTTCTGAAATCTACTTAAATCTTATTCGAGGACTCGTTGCATCTTGGTGAGCTCCTCCTTTAAAGTATCTAACCAGACCGGTTGATCCTCTCCAACATTTTCAGCCATTTCAACGATGGTTTCTTTCTTTAGTCGCTTGCTCTGTTTCTTCTTAACAACTTTCCTGTTGATGACCAGATCTCTCGTAGTGGGATTCAACTTGACTTCCGATTCTGAGTCTATATCAGGTTTTGTGTGAAATTTAGTCACTATTATGTGCGCAATTACCTTTTCCTTATTACTCGTGGGAAAATCTGCCATGTTGCCTGAATAACCAGTCTCATTGGATATAGCTTGGTCCATATACCTCAATTCTGTGGAAACCGAAATACTTTTACAGAGATCATAAGGTCAAGAAAAATTGGAGATTACTTCAGCTATGGATAATATGATGCATCCATACTTGTGATTCGGTAGTTATAGAGTCCCAATCATGAATCAAATATAGACTTACGTACAAATACGCTGGATTTCCATGCGCAGCTAATCCATTTCAAATGATTAGCTTTTGAGTTCGTTACATGGAAGCGTTCACCTGACATCATATAGCTGTGAGGTACCGAGCAAGTGAAATAGGTGACCTAACTAACCATCACCCATTCCACAAGTGGTGGTTCGACATATGGAAACATGTGACGTCGGGACTTTAGTGAAAGTGGTTCCGGAAAATTGTCTTTCGCTCTGATGTATCTAAAATTGTCATGGTGATAACACAAGAAATCAGAAGGGATAATTCTGGTGTATACTTTGAACCAAAATGGTTCATATCTTTCATGAATTGTTGAATTAGTTGGCCTGATAAGTTTTGTTGGCTGCACATTTTGCAAATTTAACAACAACTAGATCAGATCAATATCAGTGCAGTCCATAAGAATATAAGAGGCACAGGGGAATTACAGTCAGCAAGATGAGAGCAGAGGGATGAAGGTCCACTTGGGCATTGAAGGGAAAAACTCCAATGGATATGGAGATGAAAGGACTGAAAACATGAATATGGTAGAGACCATTAAAATTTTGCAGAAGGATGTCCAAATCCATAAAGATGATAATGAAAGGATTATGAAAGCCAATGAACAACAGGATGAATTCAACATGAATTTATTGGAAGGCTTGAACATAATATAAAATAAATTGGATAATGAGAGTGACTCAAGCAAATATGGAAGTCACAAGCCTTCGAATGAGAAAAGAAGAGCAAGAAGTGTTAGCAGACATGACCATCACTCCCCGAGGCATTTCAATAAGAGAGAAGGTAGCAACTCGAGTCCATCCCCTGTCAGAAGGCATAAGAGGTCTGGGGTGGATGAACTATGAGGAGAAATGAAAAAAAATAAACCTCCTACATTTGATGGTGAGCACAAGAAGGACGAAGATGCAGAAACATGGTTGATGGGTATGAGAAAGTATTTCCAATTGCATAATTATTCTTCTCATGTAGAAGGTAGAATTGCTATGTATCAACGTAAGGGAAAGGAATCCATGTGGTGGGATCAACTTGTACATGTGCAACACATTAAAGAGAAAAGTGTTATTTAGAGGAAATTCAAGAAGTATTTTGGGAAGAAATACTTGACTAAGAGATATTATGACAAGAAAATGAAAGAGTTCTTTGAAATCAAGCTTGGAAGTATGACCATTGATGAATATGAGAGAAGGTTCCTAGAACTGCTGAAGTATGTCTCTTTCATCAAGGATGAGACAATCAAAGTTCAAAGGTATTTGAGTGGTTTACCACCATTTATTAGTGACAAAATACAATATGATGATCCCAAGACATTGGAAGAGACCATAAGGTGAGCTAAATGCCTATATGATCAGCAGAAACCAAGACCAACTATCCAAAAATCTTGGGAAAACAAAAAAGAAGTTCAAGTTGGATCAGAGGAAGAAGGGATCTGAGCCACCATTCTTCAAAAATAATCCACAGGGACAAAAAAATCCTAGATATCCAAGAACTATTGACACAGGGATTCAAAGGCCAAGGCAAACACCTATTCAATGTTGTGTTTGTAAAGGAGATCATATGTTAAGAGATTTTCCGCACAGGGGTGAAAAAGGAA
The DNA here is from genome assembly GCA_000966675.3 of Picea glauca. Taxonomy (NCBI): domain Eukaryota; kingdom Viridiplantae; phylum Streptophyta; class Pinopsida; order Pinales; family Pinaceae; genus Picea; species Picea glauca. The sequence continues at coordinate 711,570 of JZKD02S1622785.1, forward strand.
GGACTGTTCACAATGTACAACAAGCTGAAACAGTGGAAGAAATGGGCAGAAATGTGCCAAAGATCTATGCAACCCTAGACAACAAGCAAGAAGAGTATCAGTCACATATGATTGAAGTGGAAGGTATGATCAACAACCAAACCATTGCTATTTTAATTGATTGAGGAGCTAGTCATAGTTATATAGATCCTAAGATGGTGGAAAGTTTTCATTTGCCAGGAAGCAAGCATGAAAATTTTTTGTTGGTGCAGCTGGCTACAGGAGCCAAAAGAAAAGTTAATGAGATGGTTAAGTCATTCCTCATGGACATGAATGGGCTGAACACCAAGGCATATTTGAATATCTTTCCTTTAGGTTCCTATGATTGTCTAATTGGGATGGATTGGTTGGACTGAAATCATGCTCTCTTAGACTATCATAACAAAGTGTTTACTTGCTTGGATGAGGAAGGAAACCAAAGGAAAGTGCATGGAATTCCCAGGGCACCTTATCTTTAGGTGTCTCTTCCACATGAGCTGCAAATATTTGACACCCTTTTCTGTAACATTTCTTTAGCTGTAATGCTGAAATTCTAGGCATTACAGCTAAAGAAATGT
>JZKD02S1622785.1:719526-744213 GCA_000966675.3 Picea glauca
GCATGTTTCAGCATCTGTTCTTCATAAACAATCGATTGCCATCAATGACAACCTTGATCATCTGCGCCTTGATCATCTGCGTCATCTCTGTTGTAGCCATATTTCCAACAATACCCCCAAAGAGAGATATTGATTTCTCTATAAATCTAATGCCTAGAAAAGCTCCAGTGTCAAAGACTCCTTACAGAATGAGTACACCAGAATTGAAGGAGTTACAAATGCAGCTTGAAGAACTTCTGAAGAAGGGGTATATACGCCCAAGTGTGTCACCTTGGGGTGCCCCAGTTTTGTTTGTGAAAAAGAAATATGGAACATTAATATTGTGTAATGAATTCAGATAGTTGAATAAACTGACTATTAAGAACATGTATCCTCTACCAAGGATTGATGATCTATTTGATCAATTGAAGGATGCAAAGATTTTCAAAGATAGATCTCAAATCAGGATACCATCAATTAAGGATTAAAGAGGAATATATCAGCAAGATTGCCTTTAGGACAAGGTATGGTCATTATGAGTTCACATTGGTGCCATTTGGGTTGTCAAATGCACCAGTTGTTTTCATGACCTTAATGAATGGTGTTTTCCAAGAATATTTAGACAAGTTTGTCATTGTCTTTTTGGATGACATTATTATATATTCTAAGTCAGAGGAATAACATGAGAATCATTTGAGGATGGTGATGAAAGTATTAAGGGAGCATCAGTTGTATGCCAAATTGAGAAAGTGTTCATTTTATCAGAAACAAATTCATTATTTGGGGCATATCATTTCAAAGGATGGGATAGCAGTGGATCCTGAGAAGATAGAAGCTATTAGAGAATGGTCAGCACCAAATAATGTCATAGAGGTGAGAGAATTCATGGGTCTTCTAGGCACTATAGGAGATTCATTGAAGTATTTTCAAATATTGCACACCCAATCACTTCCTTACAAAGAAAAGGTGTGAAGTTTTAGTGGACATTGGATTGTTAAAAGAGTTTTCAACACTTGAAACAATTGTTAACAAGTGATCCAATACTAAGGATTGTAGACCTAAATAAGGACTTCATTGTATGCACAAATGCATGTAAAGAAGGACTTGGTGGAATCCTAAGTCAAAATGGATTTGTTATATGTTATGAATCAAGGAAATTATTGGAGTAGGAAAGAAACTATGCCACTCATGATTTGGAGTTGGCATCCATAGTGCATGCCTTGAGGAAATGGAGACACTACCTCATGGGGAAAAGGTTTGAGTTGAGGACAGACCACAATGGTCTGAAATATTTATTTGATCAGCCAAATGTAAATGCTAGGCAAATCCGATGGTTAGAATTTCTAAGCAAATATGACCTTGATATAAAGCATATCAAAGGGAAACATAATAAAGTGGTTGATGCACTCTCAACAGGAGGGTGCATGAACTACATGCTACAACCATTAGCATGTATCAAACTGATATTAAAAGAAAAATTTTGGAGGCTGAAAAGCAGACCTGCAGTATAGAGAATTGGTAGCAGAGCTACAACAAGGTAAAATGCCACATAAGATGAATATTTATAATTTGGGAATAGATGGAATATTGTTGCACAAGAACATAATTTTTGTACCAAATGTTTAGGACTTGAAATGTATGATTTTGCATGAGATGCATAATGTCCCTTATGCAGGAGATCCTGGATATTAGAAAACCATGACAACGGTCAAGAGCCATTACTTTTTTCTAGGTATGAAGAGAGAGATCGATGAATACATCGCTAGATGTATGGAATGCTAGAAGGTTAAAGTTGAGCATAGGCACCCAGCAGGATTGCTGCAACCTTTGCCCATTCCTGAATGGAAGTGGGAAGTGGTGACAATGGATTTTATTATGGGATTTCCCAGAATAGGAAAGATGTATGATTCAATCATGGTGGTGGTAGACAAGCTTACAAAATCTGCCCATTTTATTCCACTGAAAACTACCCACAAGGAAGCATACGTTGATGATATTTTCATGAAGGAAGCGACACGATTGCACAAAATTCCTAATAAAATTGTGTGTGATAGAGACCCGAAATTCACCTCGAATTTCTGGAAAGGATTGTTCAAAGGATTCAGAACGAATTTGAACTTTAGTACAACTTATCATCCCGAGTCTGATGGTCTGACAGAGAGGGTGAATAGAGTGATAGAAGACATATTGAGAATGTATGTGATGGACAAACCATCGAAATGGGAGGACTACCTGCACTTGGTAGAATTCACTTACAATAATCGGTATCATGCATCATTGAAGATGAGCCCATTTGAATCACTTTATGGAAGAAAGTGCAATACTCCAGTGAGCTGGGATAATCCAGCTGATAGGACAGTAGTTGGACCAGAGTTGCTCAAGGAGATGGAAGACCAAATGATAAAAATTAAGCAGAATTTGAAAGTTTCCCAAGATAGGCAAAAAAGTTATGCCAATAAGAACATAACTCACAGGGAATTTAATGTGTGTGATCATGTTTTCATGAAAGTGAAAGCTAACAGGAGTTCCCTGAAGCTGGGAAGCTGCGCCGAGTTGGCAGCCAAATTTTGTGGACCATTCGAAATCCTAGAGAGGATTGGACCAGTTGCTTATATGATTGCATTGCCTACATCTATGTATGTTCATATTGTATTCCATGTATCATTTCTAAATAAATATATACCTAATGCTAATCATGTCATTGATTGGAATGTGATTCAGGTGGAGCAAGAAGGCGCTTTTCAAGTGCATCCGGTGTGCATTCTGGATCGAAAAATCAAACAGCTTCGGAATCAAGCCATAGGGATTGTAAAGGTCCAATGGACTTGGTACGGTTCTGAAGATGCTACTTGGGAGCATGAGGATGCAATGCGAGTAGAATACCCGCATCTATTTGAGGATTTCTGAAAGTTTTTTGGTATATGGGCACATGATGCACTAAGAACAATGCATAAATAAGGGGAGGGGATTGTAATATTCCTCGACCAAACCCAATTATAAAAGTAATGCAAGTGTACTTAAGTTGGTGAGTTGTTTTGACATAATTTTGTAATGCACCTTTCATAGCATAGTGTGCACATGTACTGCGCAGTAAAATGATGTAGTATGCACATTCCCGAAGACCGTGCACAGTAACTAAAGTGCACGCAATATTGAGGTTAGCGAACCTTTGTGTATATGATATGTGTTATAGGCTGGTGAGCCAGTTATTATAATCTCAGATGCTTATGTTTTGGAATTAGGCCAGAGCGCCTAGATGTTAAAAGCCAGCGTGCCTATTTTGTAGATACCTCATGAATAATATAAAATGCATCGTTGTGTGCAGACCAATCATGATAAAAGAGATGGGGGACTAAACTTCACCAGTTAGGGAAAGGGAGGGCCAAAAGTTAAGGGAAAGGGCTAAGCTAGGGAGCTTAAACCATAAAGGAATATTATATTAATGTTTCTTTAAAACATAAAGTATGGATAATTATTTTATCCTAATTCCTAAAGTTGGGGACAAGTGGACCAAAGTAGCTCCGAACGTGACAAGTGTCAAGTTAGGGACATGCATACATATTATGGAACTTAGTTCATTTTCGGGGATTCTTTCCATTATTCTATCCATCATTCAATCATCCATTCAATCATCCATGAGAATTAACACAACCATTTCATTATCCTTTATATCTTCACAACTATACCTGAACCTCTATCCATAGCCATTTTCATTGTTCGTGTAGCTGGTTAGCTTGGGAACGGGATTGAAGAAGTGGGTTGTCAAGCCTATGGGATATTGAAGAGGTGGGTTGTCAAGCCCGTGAGAAATTCTATGAGTGAGAGAATTGTTGGGGATTGATTCCTAAAGGTGCTAAACTACGGCTACAGGGCTCGGAGACTTCCTGTCCGGCCTGTTGCTGAAGCTTTGGAAGGGAAGTGGGGTAGCTGAAGGACTATTGAGCAGAGAAGGGGCACACTTTGTGGGGTGGGACAAGCATGTGGGGAATGAGAGACTGTAGGCTATTAGTTTAAGTTGCACCTAAGATGGAGTATTTCCTATTGTTTGCGAGCCTTTAGCCTGGTTAGGAAACCCCTTTTACCCGGGGGGAGTTTTGTCCCATCTCGGGGGTGACTTACTGTTGAGAGTGATGAACAATGTGGTCTAAGGCTAGGAGGTTCGTGGATGGTTTGCATGCATTTGGTGACATTCTTGCCAAGATAAGTACCAAATGTGTGATAAATGTACATGTTGCATTGTTATTTACATGTTTATTTCATGGGTTTATCATATGTGTGATTATAACTGTCTGTACATTTATGGGTATTCCCTGTATATGCTGCATGTTTGCGTTTACTATTATTTTAGTATGAAATCGTGTGTTTTTTAGATGTAATTGTATGTTTACGTTTATATGTAAGCTTCCGCAAGAGTACTGTATGTGTATGATTTAGTTACATGCAGTTTTAAAAAGAAAAATTTATGTGGCATAGCTCAGTTGAATACTGGGTATGTTACAGTATGTTCTGCAGTGAGAGAATGAAAGTATTCCCTCGTGTGGTGTGGCCTAGACATGGGTGGTCGGGGACGTTACAAAGAGGGAAAAATATCACAAGGAAGATGACTAAAAATGGTCACGATACCATTGCAATCAAACCTACATTACAACAACATAACAACCCTCGACAGGATCCTCCATGCCCGAGTGTTTTAGCACAGTTTTTACAAAGAGATGAAAAGAGGTTGACTTCTATTAATCTGAAAGTCTCAAATCTTATACATAACCAGAGAACAGTTTTGGAATCAAAACATTACAAAATAGGGAGCTCTTCTCAACCAGTTGACGACCATAACAAAATATCAAAACTACTTATTTATACTTAGAACAGTCCCCGGCTATCAGGAGAGTGATCTGATCACTACATTCAAAACTTTAGATTTGAGCAGTCTTTTGTCAGACTATGCATGTATCCCTTTGTCAAACATGAACTCAGATCAGCATGGGTCTACAGAAGAATCTGTCCACGAGGGTACCTCGGGTTGACAACTCTGTTTTCCATGGTCGGCTCCTCCATACTTTCTAATTACTGAGTGAGTCGAGGTTTCAACAACCAACTCCATTTTCATTAAATGTCTTTTCTCGGGATTGAAATGTGACTTAATGCCCAGGGGGATGCCACATGCTGCTCTCAGATAGGACACTATATAAACACGTGATTGTGGGGCCGCTCAAAGGTGATTTGCGTTTACACCGCTTTTGAGCCCACAATCCACCACCTTTTGCCACGTATTACTTTTTCTATAATATCCCTCGGCCGAACCCAATTGTAAATGTAATGCAAGTGTACTTAAGCTGGTGAGTTGTTTTGGCATCATTTTGTAATGCACCTTTCATGGCATAGTGCGTGCATGTACTATGTAGTAAAATGATGTAGTGTGCACATTCCCAGATACCACGCGCAGTAACTAAAGTGTGTGCAATATTGAGGTCAATGAGACTTTGTGTATATGATATGTGTTATAGGCTGGTAAGCCAGTTATTATAATATGGGATGCTTATGTTTTGGAATTAGGCCAGAGCGCCTAGATGTGAAAGGATAGTGTGCCTATTTTGTATATATCTCATGATTAATATAAAATACATCATTTCACGCAGACTAACCATGATAAAAGAGATGGGGGACTAAACTCCACCGGTTAGGGAAAGGGAGGGCCAAAAGTTAAGGGAAAGGGCTAAGCTAGAGAGCTTAAGCCAAAAAGGAATATTAAATTAATATTTCTTTAAAACATAAAGTATGGATAATTATTTTATCCTAAGTTCTAAAGTTGGGGACAAGTGGACCAAAGTAGCTCCCAACATGACAAGTGTCAAGTTGGGGACATGCATACATGTCGTTGGGGCTTAGTTCATTAGGGATGCCCTCCCATCATTGGGACCATCATCTCTCCCATGATTCCAACACCATTTTCATGCAGGTAGTCAGTTATCTTGAAGACATTCATTTCACTATACCTGAACCAGTATCCATAGTCATATTTATTTGTGTAGCTGGTTAGCTGGGGAGCTGGATTGAAGAAGTGGGTTGTCAGGCCCGTGAGAAATTCTATGGGTGAGAGAATTGTTGGGAATTGATTTCATGAAGGTGATGAACTGTAGCTACAGTTCTCTGAGACTTCCTGTCCATCCTGTTGTTGAAGCACGGAAAGGAAATGGGGCAGTCGAACGACTGTTGAGCAGAGAAGGGGAACACTTCTTGGGTGTGAAAAACATGTGGAGAATGAGGGACTATAGGTTGTTAGTTCAGTGGGCACTGTGACAGAGTCTTTCATGTTTTCTATGAGCCTATAACCTAGTTAGGAATCCCTTTACCCAGGTGGAGTTTAGTCCCAGCTTGAGGGTGACTCACTGTTGAGAGTGATGAACAATGTGGTCTAAGGTTTCGAGGTTCGTGGAAGGTATACACATAGTTGGTGATATTCTTAAAAAGATAAGTGTTAAATGTGTGATAAAATTACATACTGCATTGTTATTTACATGTTTATTTTATGGATTTATCATATGTGTGGTTATAACTGATTGGAGGTTTCTGGGTATTTCCTGTATATGCTGCATGTCTATGTTTACTGTTATTACAGTGTGAATCTATGCATTTACAGATGTATTTGTATGTTTACGTTTTATATATAATGCTTCTGCAAGAGTGTTGTGTGTGTGTATATTTTAAATGCATGTAGTTCTAAAAATTTATGTGGCATAGTTCAGTTGGATATTGGGTATGTTACAGTATGTTCCGCAGTGAGAGAATGAAAGTGTTCCCTCGTGTAGCGTGGCCCAACCATTGGTGGCTGGGGATGTTACAATATCGTATCAGAGCATCAATTCCAACACTGAGCCTGGATGGGCCAGAAAGGTTCAGTTGAAGAAAATATTCACAGAAGATTAATTTCGAAATGGAAAAATTTCAAGTCACAGAGCATCCATGGTAAATTTTGGCACCGCAAAGAAAATATTGGTGTGTAGGTGCGCGCGGTAAATTTTGGCACCGCGCAGAAAATATTGGCGTGCAGGTGCATGTGGTAAATTTTGGTACCGCACGAAAAATTTTGGTGTGCAGGTGTGCGCGGTAAATTGTGGCACCGCGCAGAAGAATATTGTGTGCGGATGTGCATACTAAATTTAGCATTGCACGGTGTGCACACACATAGTAATGGTGCACGTGGTGTGCACAGTATTGCAAAACACAGAGGATTTTGGTTGGTGCACATACAGTATGAGTATAAGTTGTCTCACGATAGTGTAGTCAATGGTGCACGCAGATTATTATGCGTGATGGGGGCATATTGAACTTTGGCATGGTGCAATGCATAGAGAGAAATGCATGTGGAATATTAGTGCGCAATACAAAAACTATGCTCAACAAGTATTAGTGCAAGAACTAAAACTGTGCGCAGTGGATATTGGCGCGCAATGCAAAAGTAGTGCATGCATGTTATTGGTGCGACGGAGAAGAAATGCATAGTGGATATAGGTGCACGAAGCACGATTTACCTTGTGGTGTTGTTGTGTACAATAAATATGGGTGTACAAGTTGAATATTTTGTGCGCGCGAAGTCGTTTGGAAGGCAAACAACAACAGAAAGCAACGGATTTCCGCGACATTTTCTACTATTTGAACATCATTTTTTTTGCAGCGCATTTTTGAGGGCTCTCTCGTGTCAGTGGGTATATATATAGAAAAGCTTGACTAGATTTGGTTTGTTTTGGGGTTTTTTGTTGAATGATTGGAGGAACAAAGATGACATTTGGTCTATGGAGTCTGGAATGAACAATGCATTGTTGAAGCATTATTTAAAATGAATTCAGAGTTGGTTTGAGATGAAATAAATATAGTCTAAATTGGTAAGTCGGGAACATCTCAGAGATGAATTCTAGGTTTTATATCCCTCTAATTCAGACAGATCAAAGTGAAATTTAAGCTTACAAGAAACACATACTATGAAAGAAAACAAGACTCATATCACCACTAGTTAGAATCTTGTCATAAACAGTCCAAAATCTGCTTCTGCATTTATATATTCATTTTAATCCCAAAATTACAAAAAGTCTTCCTGCACAGAAGGCAGGTTCCTTTTTCCCTTTTCTCTTCCTCAAGATAATACGTATATATAGAGGAATTATTTGTAGAATTCGAAAATGCTCAGACTTCTTGATATTTCAAAAAAAAAAAAAAAAATAGAAATAAGTTACAAAAAGGCAATGATTTAAAATAGCAGTTATCTTATTTTAAAGGGATTGTTTCAGAACAGGTATATCATGTAATGATCCCCCCGACCATCCTGAGGCTGGGGTACGCCACTCTAGAGTAACCACTCATGCTCTGTCACTAGTCGGTAACATCCCCAGCCATCGGGTCGGGCCATTCCCATAGTGCGAAACATACAATAGCATACCCAGTAGTCAACTAAGAAATGCCACCTAAATTTACTCTTTAGACTGCATGCTACTAAACATATACATACAACACACTCGCAGAATATTTACATCTAAACACAAACAAACAATTACTTTCTATAACATACAAATTTTATATTAAAACAACAGTAATTACTGATATGCATCATTTACAGGAAATTACCCATAAGCACACAAGCAATCATAGTCACATATATGATAAAATCATAACATAGGCATGTAAATAACAAAACTGCATATCCATATATCATACAATTGGTACTTATCTTAGAAATATTATCACCAACTGCTTACAGACCATCCATAAACCTCCCATCCATAGAATACATTGTTCATCACTCTCAACAGTGAATCACCCCCGAGCTGGGACTGAACTCCACCCAGGGTAAAGGGATTCCTATATAGGCTAAGGCTCATGAACAACAGGAAAGACTCTATCTTAGGTGCTCACTCAACTAACAGCCTATAGCCTGTCATTCCCACATGCCTGTCCCACCCAAGAAAGTGTGCCCCTTATTTTCTCAACAGTCCCTTGGCTACCCCACTTCTCTTCTAGGGCTTTAGCAACAGGCCGAACCGGAAGTCTCAGAGCATTGTAGCTGCAGTTTAGCACCTATGAAAATCAATACCCAACAATTCTCTCACTCATAGAACTGATCACAGGCCTAAAAACCCGCTTCTTCAATCCCGCTTCAAGATAACCAGGTACACCAACCAAAAAGGATGGGGAAAACATGCTTCAGAAAAGTGAAATGGTTGTCTCAAGGATAATGAAATGTATGAGTGAAATGGTCATGGACTCATTGACTGGATAACTGAGTGTGTTTTTGGAATCACAGTGAACTCTTTGTCAAAAGTGATGGTTAGCCTGATGGTCCCCCTCTTCCTGTTCATAAGGTATCTATGAGAAAAATCCCCCTCTGAGCTAATTTTCCCCATGATATGAATGCATGTCCCAAACTTGACACTTGTCATATCAGAAGTTACTTTTGTCCACTTGTCCCCAACTTTAGAACTTAGGATAAACTAATTATCCATACTTTATGTTTTAGGAAATATTAATATAATATTCCCTTGACGTTTGGCCCTCCCTTTCCCTAACTGGTGAAGTTTAGTCCCCCATATCTTGTATCATGGTCGGTCTATGCGCAGTGATGTATTTTATATTAATAATGAGTCATGTACAAAGTAGGTGCTCTAGCCTTTAACATCTAGGTGCGCTGGCCTAATTCCAAGACATAAGCATTCTGGATTATAATACTGGCTCACCAACCTATAATGCATATTATATACACAAAGGTTCGCTGACCTTAATATTGCACGCACCTTAGTTACTATGCGTAGTATTCAGAAATGTGCACATTACATCCCTTTACTGCGCAGTATATGCGCACACTATGCCATGAAAGGTGTATAACAAAAATGATGTCTAAACAACTCACTAGCTTAAATGACCATCCTGAGGCCGGGGTACGCCACTCCAGAGCAACCACTCATGCTCTGTCACCATTCGGTAACATTCTTAGCCATCAGGTCAGGCCATGCTACTCTAGGGAACACTTTCGTTTCCATACTATGAAACATACAGTAGCATACCCAGTAGTCAACTAAGTAATGCCACCTAAATTTACTCTTTAGACTGCATGCAACTAAACATATACATACAACACGCTCATGAATTATTTACATCTAAACATAAATAAACAATCACTTTCTGTAACATACGAATTTTATATTAAAATAACAGTAATTACCGATATGCATCATTTACAAGAAATTACCCATAAGCACACAAGCATTCATAGTCACATATATGATACAATCGTAACATAGGCATGTAAATAACAAAACAACATATCCATATATCATACAATTGGTACTTATCTTAGAAATACTGTCACCAACTTCTTACAGACCGTCCACGAACCTCCCAGCCATAGAATACATTGTTCATCACTCTCAACAGTGAATCACCCCTGAGATGGAACTGAACTCCACCCAGGGTAAAGGGATTCCTATCTAGTCTAAGGCTCATGAACAATAGGAAAGAATCTATCTCAGGTGCTCACTCAACTAACAACCTACAACCTCTCATTCCCACATGCATGTCCCACCCAAGAAAGTGTGCCCCTTCTCAACTCAATAGTCCCTCGGCTGCCCCACTTCCCTTCCAGGACTTTAGCAACAGGCCAGACTAGATGTCTCAGAGCGTTGCAGCTGTAGTTTAGCACCTACAGAAATCAATCCCCAACAATTCTCTCGCTCAGAGAATTGCTCACGGACCTGGCAACCTACTTCTTCAATCCTGCTCCAAGCTAACCAAGTACACCAACCAAAAAGGATGGGGAAAACAGGCTTCAGAAAGGTGAAATGGTTGTCTCAAGGATAACGGAATGTATGAGTGAAATGGTCATGGAGTCATTGAATGGATAACTGAGTGTGTTTTTGGAATCATGGTGAACTCTTTGTCAAAAATGATGGTCATCCTGATGGTCCCCCTCTTCCCATTCGTAAGGTATCTGTGAGAAAAACCCCCCTTTGAGCTAAGTTTCCCCACGATATGAATGCATGTCCCCAACTTGACACTTGTCATATCGGAAGTTACTTTTGTCCACTTGTCCCCAACTTTAGAACTTAGGATAAACTAATTATCCATACTTTATGTTTTAGGAAATATTAGTATAATATTCCCTTGACTTTTGGCCCTCCCTTTCCCTAATTGGTGAAGTTTAGTCCCCCATCTCTTTTATCGTGGTCGGTCTGTGTGCAGTGATGTATTTTATATTAATCATGAGTCATGTACAAAGTAGGGGCTCTAGCCTTCAACATCTAGGTGCACTGGCCTAATTCCAAGACATAAGCATTTTGGCTTATAATACTGGCTCACCAACCTATAATGCATATTATATACACAAAGGTTTGTTGACCTTAATATTGTGCATACCTTAGTTACTGCACGCGGTATTAAAAAATGTGCACATTACATCCCTTTACTGCGCAGTATATGCATGCACCATGACATGAAAGGTGTATTACAAAAATGGTGTCTAAACAACACACTAGCTTAAATATACTTGGATTATATTTACATTTAGGTTCGACCGAGGGATATTACATATCATCTCTAGGGCCCCTTACCTCTGCTACCATCTATCCAAAAATTGCTGAAATGTACTTAATTTTATTCGAGGACTCATTTCAGCTTAGTGATCTCCTCCTTTAAAGTATCTAACCAGGCTGGTTGATCCTCTCCAACACTTTCAATTGTTTCATCTATGGTTTCTTTCTTCTATCGCTTGCTCCGTTTATTCTTAACAACTCTCCTGTTGATAACTAGATCCCTCATAATGGGATTTAGCTTGAATTCCAATTTCGAGTCTGTGGCAGGTTCTGTGTAAAATTTAGTCACTATTATATGCGTAATTACCCTTTCCTTCTTACTCATAGGAAAATCTACCATGTTGCATGAATAACTAGTCTCACTGGATATAGCTTTGTCCATATACCTCAATTTTGTGGACACCGAAGTGCTTTTATAGAGATCTGAAGGTCGAGCAAATCTGGAGATTACTCCATTTATGGATAAGATGATGCCTCCATACTTGTGAATTGGTAGTTATAAAGTCCCAATCATGAATCATAGACAGACTTACGTACAAATACGTTGGTTTTCCATTCTTGGTTAATCCATTTCAAATGATTATCTTTTGAGTTCATTACATGGCGACGTTCACCTGACATCATACGACTGTGTTGACGGGTGAAATTGACCGCTCTTCAAATGGAGGAGTGAATCCAGTCCGGGGTTGTCTAATTAACCCAGTATGTTTGGATTAATTCACTCCGACGGGTTTTGTGGCTCCGTTGGACGATCTAAGTCCTAAAGAAAGTGAAAAATAACTAAAGGAAAAACAATAACCTAATAAATAACAATCTCTAAAATCTATAAGTACATTTAAATATATATATGTACAATTTGTTTAACTGAAATTATAATCAATGACTTTATATACAATCTGTACAAAACATGAGTTTTAATCTAATCTCGTAAAAATCAAATGTAGACTGATTACTTTTAGCAATAATAATAAAGCAAGTGAAAACTCTATCTAATTTTTTGGTTTGTTTTCTTATATGTATACACTCATGACATCACACATTAAACTTCCTAATTGAAAAGGAAATAACAGATAGTAGAAAATTTTCTATATATAGGAAACTTCTATATTCAACAAACTAATGAAATCAAATAACAGGCTAACCTGTTATTGCATCCAATGTCTGTTCGATATTGAATATCCAACCAACTTTATCTGATGAAGTAAACCTGCTACAGATCTTGAGATTTCCCCTAATAAATGAGGAATGATAATGATGGAGATTGAATTTATAATAACAGAACATATAATAGATGCAGTCACAGTAATCTTATAATTTGCAAGTAACTACGATGAAATAAATCTTCCTGTAAGAACTTGCATGTAAATATTCAACTGAAATTAAAGATAAATATCCTAATTTAAATTGATTAAAGGATCATTGTGTGTTATATCTGAGACACGAGATATGTGAAGTATATAAAAAGTATTATCTCAAATAACAATAAATCATGCAGACGAAAGGCTATCATCATCTATCATCGTATTGAGATAAGCAGAACTTAAATTAAAACATGATACAGAAAGCTAAAGTTGTAATGTATTATGTGTCATTCAAGTCTGTATATAAATATCCATACTCTTGCCCCAGGCCGAGATGATAAAATGTTTACAAAATGATATGTTTATATAGGTTTTAGGAAACATAACTATTTCCTGTTGATAAGATCAAGTTGGTTTCAAAAAATAATGGGGGATGCAACCACCCTGATTTCACTAAATATCAAAAACTACCAACAGTCTAATCTATTTACTCAAAATACAAAATTGATATGGTTGGAAGATCTCAAAAAGTGCCTCATATCATCTTGGAAATCATGGGCTCCTTACTCATCCTGAAAACAAATGAAAATGAGAAGATCTCAGATATGTTTACAATTATCAAATCAAACAATTCAAATTTTCTTAACTGGCTACAGAATCTTGTGATTTTGTAGCTAGTTATAATAGCAAATGCAATCATATTTTATTAAATAAATAAAAAGACTAATCTTAATAAGAAAAATATTTTATTAAATCAAATCGAATATCCTAACTTAAGAGTGACACAATCATGCTAAAAATTAAAAATATCATACCTCAAATCATGAAATCAAAACGTATCAAGAAATTTTGGAATTAACGATAGTTGTTGTTGCCTCTACATTTTTGAAAATGACACGACATGTAGTTTTTAAGCGTTTCTCCTTCCCTTGGATAATGGATTCAAGTCTGTTGTTTTCATTTGTCAACATATCAACTTGGTCTCTTAAAGACTTGAGACGTGACTGTAGTAGTGGAACATCGGTATAGTACCCGTCGATCCACGATCGGCACAGATCACATTGTGACTCTAAGGAGTTTGCATTAGAACGAACAACATTATGGGTCGGAGAATCCTCCATGCAAATAGTATATTTATCACAGAGATGTATGCCAGGGAATTCTGGGTTATCTTTCAAACAAGGAGGCAGATTGTTAACATAGTCATAGGGTCGGTCAGGGTATAGCCCGAATGACACGGGGTCCTCTTCAGCCAGGAATTTTTCAATTTCTAAGTCTGAGATTTCGCTCACTTCAATCATGCTGATTGTCTCTGCATAGGGTTTCGTTTTATTTCGAACACTTCGAGAAATCAACTGACTAGCTCTTTTGTTCTTGAAATTGACATCAACACTGCCTTTTAGCTTCTTTCCTGTAGGTTTCTTAACAGTTTTAGTGCAATCCTTTGGATGAGTAACCGGTCGCTTGTCCTATTGAATGACATTAGGGTAGCTCGAGTGTTCGTTATTAGGGGAAAAATCACATGCCTGGAGAGGTGGGGAAGAGGCCGTAGGGTTCACAAGGGTTTCCACAATGACCGACTTATCTACCTGTCCCAACTCATGGTTGCCAAAACCATTTCATGTAATGAACGCATCCCAACAATCATTTTGTGACTGTAACTGGTGCATGAGGATGATTTTAATGAGGCCATGATGAAATAGAATTGAATCTGACCTCTATTTCCTAAACCGTTTACCCATTTTATACAGACTTCTGAGTAGGTAGTAAAGCATATTCAATGGAAAACCAATAAAACTCATAAGCAGGCGTAGATGACATAGGAAAACAAGTTGGAATCGTCCCTCACATGTGATGAATTGCTTCACTACAGCAAGTAAATCATGCCACCTAGTTTTCAAGAATGAAATCAACATACCTCGATCACATTTGGTTATTTTTCGTGAAGTAAACAACAAAGTCCAAGGGTCCTCCTCCACTTTTGCATTCTTGAACCATTTCTGACCAACTGCCGGCAAACCCGTGGATTGGCTTAAGAACTCTTCTGTTACTTCCAATTTCACATCACCGATATTTTCCCTATAGCCATCAAAGGTTAAGGCAAACTCTTGGGCGACCTGAAGGTTAAAACCCTGAAATTTTTCGATGAACAAATGCCAACCATTCCTTTCCAAATATTCCCTAGCGTTATCATACGAAAGCAGGGTTTGGACGCCATTCGGTTTGAACCTTACCACTAGATCCATGCCGAATGGACGGGTAATTAACACAGAATACACAGGTAGGGTTTACAAAAATGCAACAGAGTCATAACCCTGAGCCTTATCAATACATGCTGTGATGATTCAATTGGTGGGAAAAATGTTAATCACAATGCGTGTGAGCAAATTCGTGAAGCCCGAGACCATGCTAAGGAGTAATGGTGTGTTGTACATCGTATGCCATATTGGGATTGGGTACGTGGTAGAAACAAAGTAGTTGAAAACATAGTGCGTGCATCAAAGTTTGATTGCAAATATATGTGAGTTTACAAAATCGAATAGTCAAAGGTTTCATGAAAGAAATATAATCAGACATCAAACCAAAATCAATACAAAAAAATTGAATATCAAATGGAGAGGGTCTTTCATTCATATAACCACAAATCTCTTAGGCATGCTTAGAATCGAAAGGGTCACAAACAAGGAGAGCAACATGCTCATAGAAAGAAACCATAATTTTGTAATAAACCATATGCTTTTAATGAAATTTTGAGATAGAATAGTAACGATAGTTGCAAGTTTTCATGCTTTTAGTCATGAAAACGAAGCACGAATAGATGATAGGTAAAATGCGATGATTTACAAATGTCATTTTAGAGAAACGCTTATGAAGAGTAATAAAATTTCATAGACCCTATGTAGGCAGCTTATAAAAATAATAATCACATAATCGCCGCCAACAAACTGTGAAGTACCGAACGAGTGAAGCGAGGTGATCTCGCTAGCCGTTTCCCATCCCATGGGTGGTGGTTTTGACATATTGAAACAAGTGACATCGAGACTTTGGCGAAAGTGGTTCTAGAAACCCACTTTTTGCCCCGATGTATCTAAAAATTGTCATGGTGATAACACCAGGAAATCAAAAGAGATAATTCTGATGTATATATTGAACCAAAATAGTTCATATTTTTCATGAATTGTTGAATTAGTTAGCCTAATAAGTTTTGTTGGATTCACATTTTGCAGAATTAACAACAGCTAGATCAGATCAAGATTAGTGCATAGTCCATAGGAATGGAAGAGGAATGGGGGAATTATAGTCAACAATATGAGAGCAGAGGGATGGAGGTCCACTTGGGCATTGAAGGAACAAACTCCAATGGACATGGGGATGAAAGGAATGAAAACATGAATATGGTAGAGACCATTAAAAATTTGGAGAAGGATGTCCAAAGCCATAAACCTGATAATGAAAGGCTTATGAAAGCCATGGAGCAACAGGATGACTTCAACATGAAGTTATTGGAGGGCTTGGACATAATATAAAAGAAATTGAATAAGGAGAGTGGCTCAAGAAAATCTGGAAGTTACAAGCCTTCGAATGAGAAAAGAAGAACAAGAATTGTTAGCAGACATCACCACCACTCCCCAAGGCATTCCTATAAGAGAGCAAGAAACAACTCAAGTCCTTCCCCTATCAAAAGGCATAAGAGGTCTGGGGTGGATGAACTACGAGGAGAAATGAACAAAATCAAACCTCCTACATTTTATGGTGAGCACAACAAGGATGAAGATGTAGAAACATGGTTGTTGGGCATGAGAAAGTATTTTCAATTGTATAATTATTCTTCTCATGCAGATGGTAGAATTTCTATCTATAAAATGAAGGGAAAGGCATCCATGTGGTGGGATCAGCTTGTGCAGGTGCAACACATTAAAGAGAAAAGTGTTACTTGGAGGGAATTCAAGAAGTATTTTGAGAAGAAATACTTGACTAAGAGATATTATGAGAAGAAAATGAAAGAGTTTTTTCAACTCAAGCTTGAAAGTATGACCATAGATGAATATGAGAGAAGGTTTCTAGAACTGTTGAAGTATGTCTCTTTCATCAAGGATAAGACAATCAAAATTCAAAGGTATTTGGGTGGATTTCCATCATTCATCAGTGAAAAAATATAGTATAATGATTCCAATACGTTAGAAGAGACCATAAGGCGAGCTAAATGCTTATATGATCAGCAGAAAGCAAGGCCAAATTTCGAAAAGGCTTGGGAAGACAAAAATAAATTAAAGATAGATCAGAGGAAGAAGGGATCTAAGACACCCTTCTTTAGAAATAATCCATAGGGAAAAAAAATGCCTAAAGAACCCATAATGATTGACACAGGGAGTCAAAGGCCAAGGCAACCACCTATTCAATGTTGGGGTTGTAAAGGAGATCATATGTTCAAAGATTTTCCTCACAGAGGTGAAAAAGGAAGGACTTTTCACAATGTACAACAAGCTGAAACAATGGAGGACATGGGTAGAAATGTGCCAAGAATCTATGCAGCCCTAGAAAACAAGCAAGCAGAGTATCAGTCCCACATGATTGAAGTGGAAGGTATGATCAACAACCAAACCATTACTATTTTAATTGATTCAGGAGCTAGTCATAGTTATATAGATCCTAGGATGGTGGAAAGTTTGCAATTGCCAAGAAGAAAGAATGGAAAATCTTGCTTGGTGAAATTGGTTATAGGAGCCAAAAGAAAAGTTAATGAGATGGTTAAGTCATGCCTCATGGACATGAATGGATTGAACACCAAGGCATATTTAAACATCTTGCCTTTAGGTTCCTATGACTGTCTAATTGGGATGGATTGTTTGGACCAACATCATGCTCTCTTAGACTATCATAACAAAGCATTTACTTGCTTGGATGAGGAAGGGAACCAATGGAAAGTGCAGGGAATTCCCAAGGTAGTAACCATTAGATAAATTTCAGCATTGCAGCTGAAGAAATGTTACAGAAAACGATGTCAAATATTTGCAGCTCATATGGAAGAGACACCTAAAGATAAGGTGCAAAATTTGGAAAATTATGCAGTCCTGAAAGAATTTGAAGATGTATTCAAGGAGGTAATAGGACTACCCCCAAGGAGAGACATTTATTTCTCTATAAATCTAATGCCTGGAGTAGCTCCAGTGTCAAAGACCGCTTAGAGAATTAGTACACCATAATTGAAGGAGTTGCAAATGCATCTTGAATAACTTATGAAGAAGTGGTATATACGCCCAAGTGTGTCACCTTGGGATGCCCCATCATTTTTTGTGAAAACAAAATATGGAACATTGATATTGTGCATTGACTTTAGAAAATTGAATAAAGTGACTGTTAAGAACAAGTATCCTCGGCCAAGGATTGATGATCTCTTTGATCAGTTGAAGGATGAAAAGATATTTTCAAATATAGATCTCAGATCAGGATACCATCAAGTAAGCATTAAAGAGGAATATATCAGCATGACCACCTTCAGGACAAGGTATGGTCACTATGAGCTCACAATGGTGCCATTTGGGTTGTCAAATGCACCAACTGTTTTCATGTGCTTAATGAATGGTGTTTTCCAAGAATATTTAGACAAGTTTTTCATTGTCTTTTTGGATGACATTCTTATATATTCTAAGTCAGAGGAAGAACATGAAAATCATTTGAGGATGGTGTTGCAAGTATTAAAGGAGAATTAGTTGTATGACAAATTGAGCAAGTGCTCATTTTATCAGAAACAAATTCATTATTTGCGTCATATCATTTCAAAGGATGGGGTAGCAGTGGATCCTGAGAAGGTAGAAGCCATTAGAAATGGTCAGCACCAAAGAATGTGACATAGGTGAGATCATTCATGGGTCTTGCAGGCTATTACATGAGATTCATTGAAGGATTCTAAAAGATTAAACACACAATCACTTCCTTGCAAAGAAAGGGTGTGAAGTTTCAGTGGACACTGGATTGTGAAAAGAGTTTCCAACACTTGAAACAAGTATTTACAAGTGCTTCAATACTAAGGATTGCAGACCCAAATGAAGACTTCATTGTATGCATGGATGCATGTAATGAAGGACTCGGTGGAGTCCTCACTCAAAATGGGTTTGTTATATGTTATGAATCAAGGAAGTTGAAGGAGCATGAAAGACAATATGCCACTCATGATTTGGAGTTGGCAGCCATAGTGCATGCCTTGAGGAAATGGAGACACTACCTCATGGGGAAAATATTTGAGCTAAGAACAGACCACAATGGTCTGAAATACTTATTTGATCAACCAAATCTAAATTCTAGGCAAAGCAGATGGTTAGAATTTCTAAGAGAATATGACTTTGATATAAAGCATATCAAGGGGAAAGAGAAAAAAGTGGCTAATGCACTTAGCAACATGAATTGCATGCTTTAACCATTAGCATGTACCAATCAGATTTGAAAGAGAGAATTATAGAAGCTACCAAATCAGATTTGCAATACAAGGAATTGTTGGACAACTAAGAGGGGGGGGGGTGAATCAATTGTTACCATTCTTAAACAATTATGCTTATTTTAAACTCTTTGTAGAGAAATTAATGACAATCACAATAATGTAGGGAGGTAAGCAATAGAACATTCG
Source organism: Picea glauca (assembly GCA_000966675.3). NCBI lineage: Eukaryota > Viridiplantae > Streptophyta > Pinopsida > Pinales > Pinaceae > Picea > Picea glauca. The sequence continues at coordinate 739,002 of JZKD02S1622785.1, forward strand.
ACATCAGTCAGACATATGAAATATACAGAGAGAGATATTTCCTAAGGAAACCCATAAAGGGTAAAAACCTCTTCTTCTTGGTATGATAAGTAATCTTTACATTTTGTACATTATCATACATATGAGCTCCAACTCCTTGTGAGGCTACAACCTCTATTTTGCAAGATGCAACTTGTTGAGAGCACCAACTCTCTATTTTCTCTAGCACTAACTAGAAGGAAGCACCAACTCCCTATGTTTCTCTAGCACCCACTAGAAGGAAGAACCAACTCCCTAGTTTCTCTAGCACCCACTAGAAGGAAGCAACAACTCCCTAAGTGTTCCGGCACCAACTATATGGAAGCACATGCACCAACCTATAAAACAAAGAACAACAGTTCTCCCTTGCACCACCCTGCCACCCTGTTTTCTCTGGATGCAACTAGATGGAAGCTACAACTCCCTATGTTCAAGCACCCACTTGAACCTTTGAGGAAAAAAGTCCTCCCTAGCACCTCCCTACCACCCTGGAATATCAAGTTTGCTTTATATCAATTTATCATAGTGATACAATATTTATCAATGGCTTACTGGTCTCATCACTATTCTGCTACACTGCTCTGCTCTACCTGCATCAGTGTCTTCCTGCACACTTTTCCTTGCACTTTCTGTTCTTCTTCCTTTTATACTCTATGCACCATGCACCATTCCTCTTCTCTGTGTTTCAGTTGTTGCACACTGCCTCCTTCTACACGCCTGAATCACTCTCAGCAACTCTCAATATCTTCTGTGTCAACCATTTTTATTATGTCTGTGCATCTTATGCATCCTCTAATCGCAATGCTTTTGCATGCTCTCCTCATGTCGAGTGCTCTCCCTAATCATCATGACAACTCTTCAACTTCTCTGGTGGTTAAACCCATGCATTCATCATCACTGAGCATTATGCCAATATTCCTTAGCCTCTCTAGTAGTTGAGAGTCTTCGTCTTCTGTGTCACAGTCGATCTTATTCCCTCTGTTGCAGTTCCAGGATCCAACGATCTTCCATCTGTCAATATTCTGTATGAGCAACCTTCATTTCATTGCAAGATGCCTCAATACCCTTCAGCTTCTCTGGTGATCACCCTGAGGTCTCTTCGAGTCCTCTGGAAAAAACCATCAGTGGTTTCTAGCAGTTACAATGCAAACCTTGAATGGAGCTAGCTATGCTATCTCCTTCCACTTACGTGACCACCGATGGTGACCACCAGCTACATCGACATTTTGGCATTTTGACATTTCAACATTTGGAATTTTGGCATTCTTGTGATGAAGTGTCTCAACACTCCAAGTCGCAATCCCCGAAATGGAGCTTGGTTGCACTAGCTCCTTCCTCCATCTTTCACAGATGTGACCACTGGCTGTGACCACAACCCTATTCAAAAACGTATTTCACACTTTCTCATTTCGGGGATTTTATGATGAGTCATCTCGACTCTATATGTCACAAGCTCCAAAATAGAGCTTGGCTTCTATAGCTCTACTTTCCAGCTTTCGACAATGTGACCATGAGATATGACCACTCTCTAATCAAACAAGCACTTCGCTCTCCAGATCAATGGCCCACGATCTGTGGTAATCATACGACTATCCTCTGCCCTGGGACTTCAACCTTTGAGACTTTGGGGGAGTGATGAAGCTAAAAATCCCGAAGCAGAACTCTCGGAGTGAGGTCACTCTTGTGTCACTCGATGACGTGTCGTGACCTGAGTGGCTTCCACGTGTCACTCTGAATTGTGATTTAGAAACTTCACGGGCCTTCATCGTGCATGATCAATGGTTCAGATCAAACCTCGATCCAACGGCTAGGATTCAATGGCTAGGATCATTTCACAAATTCACAAGCCTTCATTGTGCATGATTCGGGATTTCGACGTTTCACATTTTTCAACTTCAGGATTCCTGTGATGAAGAGTCTTGACTCTTGACTCCTCCAACTCCTGGTATCCGAAACCTTTGTTGATGTGCCTTTTTTGGGATTTTGGCGTTTCGCATTTCGCAACTTCGGGACTCCTGTGATGAAGAGTATCGACTCTTGACTCCTCCAACTCTCGGTATCTGAAACCTTTGTTGATGTGCCTATTTCAGGATTTCGGTGTTTCGCATTTCGCAACTTTGGGACTCCTGTGATGAAGAGTCTCGACTCTTGACTCCTCCAACTCTCGGTATTCGAAACCTTTGCTGATGTGACTGTTTTAGGATTTCGACGTTTTTCATTTCGCGATTTTCTGCCATGACTTGCTTCCTTGACTCCTGGAGTTTACGCTTCTTAATGGGATCCAATGATCACTTGTTGAAATTTCCATTGCCATGCCATTATCCATGTGCTGCTGGTCGTGATCTTTTCCATCAATGACAAGAACACTCTTGCACTCTGCGTGCACCTCTGCACTATCTCTTCTGGTCTTCATGAGCTTGCTTTGCTGCATCTTTCCAAAATACTTATGGTGCCCATCTGGCACATTATACCTGTACTCAAGCCATCATCACTGTTGTACTTTCCATCAATGACAAGCATACACTACCTGTAAAACATGCCAACAATCTCCCCCTTTGGCATTGATGGCAGCAAAGGCACTCAGACCTATTCTTTTCTCCCCCTTTGACATCAATGTCAAAGAAAACACACTCCCCCTAAGTTGTTGGAGTATTTTTTGGAGGTATCAGATATTCAATCAATACAAACTCCCCCTAATAGGATGGACTCTCTTAGGTGTGAGACGGGATGACACCCAGCTTCTGTCGGAGATATTCAAATGGTGCCTTGGCTAGGGGTTTAGTAAATATGTCTGCAATTTGTTCTGTGGTTGGAATGTAATGGACCTGAACAATCTGATTGGTGACCTTTTCTCTCAAAAAATGGTATTTTATGGGAATATGCTTGGTCTTGGAGTGGAATATAGGATTCTTGGACACACTGATGGAACTAGTGTTATCACAATGAATTGGGATCTGTACATCGTATTTTACCTTCAAGTCTGCAAGTGTCCGAGTCATCCATAATACCTGAGTGCAACAGGTAGCAGTAGCAATGTACTCTACCTCTATAGTTGATAAAGAAATGGAACCTTGCTTTTTACTCAACCATGCTACTAGATAGTCTCCTAAGAAGAATGCACCTCCACTCGTGCTTTTCCTCTCATCCATGCAGTTAGCCCAATCAACATCTGAGTAGAATGATAATTGAAAATTCTGATTCTTAGGATACCATAGGCCATAGTTCATTATTTCTTTCAAATATATGAATATCCTTTTGATAGATAGCAAGTGACTCTGTTTAGGTGCAGACTGATATCTTCCTACCATTCCAACAACATGCATTATGTGTGGGTAAGATGTTGTGATGTACAGTAGGTTTCCTATCATTGACCTATATGAACTTTGATCAACATCAGGTGAGTCATCATCCTTGCTTAATTTTCATCCAGTAACCATAGGTGTGCCCATAGGTTTAGAATCTTCCATTTGAAATCTTTTCGACATTTCTTTTGAGAAATGAACATCCCTTCAGACCTCTGAGTAATTTGCAGACCAAGAAAAAATGACAGTTCACCTATCATAGACATTTCAAACTCAAACTCCATGGCAGAAGCAAACCATTGTACCAATGAATCCTTATTACATCCAAATATGATGTCATCTACATATACCAACACGATGAGCAAATCGTTATCCTCTGTTTTGATATATAGATTGTTGTCAATTGTACCTCTCTTGAACCCTTTGTCTTTGAGATACGTATCCAGTTTGTGATACCAGGCATGAGGGGCTTGTTTTAACCCATATAAATCTTTCTTTAGCTTGCATACTAAGTCAGGGTTATCAGATAGTTCGAAACCTTTTGGTTGTTCCATATAGACTTCTTCATTTAAATCTCCATTTAGAAAAACTGACTTGACATCCATTTGATAGACTTTAAACCTTTTATGACAAGCATATGCAAGAAATATTCTGATAGATTCTAATCTTGCTATGGGCGCAAATGTTTCATCAAAATACAGTCCTTCTATTTGAGCAAAGTCTTTACAGACCAATCTTGCTTTGTTCCTGACAACTTGCCCCTGCTCATTCAACTTATTCTTAAAGATCCATTTGGAACCAATGATATTTTTACCTTCAGGTCTATGAACCATCTCCCACGTATTGTTTTTCTCAATCTTATCAAGTTCATCATTCATTTCTTTAACCCAATGGTCATATTTTCTAGCTTCATTAAAATTCTTGGGTTCGAGCATGGATATGAAAGCTATATGTGATTGTTCAGTGTTTTTGATTATCTTTCTCCTAGTTTGTACACCTTTGTCTTTTTCACCAATTATCTGACTTGCAGGATGATTATTTTGAGTGATTCTGGAGGAGGAATTTGAAGTTGTCTATTGATTTTATTCTTTGTGAGTATTTGTGTCTTCATCTGATTCAGAGTCTCCATTTTCTGATTCTTGGACCTGTTCATCTTCAACTTTAGCTGTGTCCTATGTAGAAGACTCATTATTGTACACTTCTCTTGCTGGGATTCCTTCATCAAATTTTATGTCAATATAGTCAACCATTTTATGCAGCCTCTTACTATAGCATCTGGATCCTTTACTGTTTGTAGCATACCCTAAGAAGATACCCTCATCAGCCCTATCATCATATTTTCCAAGGTTCTCATTATTATTCTTTAAGTAACATTTACTCCCAAAGACTTTGAAGTGTTTGATTGAAGCAGGTCTCCCATACCATAGTTCATAAGGTGTCTTGTCACTTTGTGGTCTAAGGTGGGCTTTGTTAAGAACATGGACTATTGTGTGTATTGTTTCTACCTAGTAGGTTTGACCAATGTTCTTCTCATTCATCATTGACTTGGCCATTTTCTACACTGTTCTTTTTTGCTTCTCAACTACTCCATTTTGTTGTGGAGTTCTTGGGATTGTGTATTCTCTCTTGATTCCATGCTTATCATAGAATTCCTTGAAATCACTTGACATAAATTCTCCTCCTCTGTCTGATATTACTGCCTTTAACCTCTTACCTATTTGATTCTCAGTTAAAGCCTTAAATTTTTTGAACTTCTCAAATGCTTCATCTTTTTCCTTGAGAAAGGAAACCCAAGTAATTCTAGAGTAATCATCAATAATCAGCATGAAGTAGTTTTCTTTCCCTGTGCCTTCCTGTCTTGATGGTCCACATAAATCCATATGAACTAGTTG
>JZKD02S1622785.1:746321-773881 GCA_000966675.3 Picea glauca
GTAGGTTCTCATTCTAACTTTCCAGAAGGCAAAGTTTGTTCCATTGAACAGAGGGGCCTTATTGGTTGAATTTCCTTCATGGCTTGACATGTTTAAGCTCTAGTATCTACCCTTATATAAAAGGGGATGGCTCGAATACCAATTGTTGGACAATTGAGAGGGGGGGGGGTGAATCAGTTGTTACCGTGCTTAAACAATTATGCTTATTTTAAACTCTTTATAGAGAAATTAATGAAAATCACAATAATGCAGGGAGGTAAGCAATAGAACATTCGACATCAATCACACATATGAAATATACAGAGACAGATATTTCCTGAGGAAACCCATAAAGGGTAAAAATATCTTCTTCTTGGTATGATAAGTAATCTTTACATTCTGTACATTATCATACATATGAGCTCCAACTCATTGTGAGGCTACAAACTCTGTTTTGCAAGATGCAACTTGCTAAGAGCACCAAATCTCTGTTTTCTCTAGCACTAACTAGAAGGAAGCACCAACTCCCTGTGTTTCTCTAGCACCCACTAGAAGGAAGCACCAACTCCCTGGTTTCTCTAGAACCCACTAGAAGGAAGCAACAACTCCCTAAGTGTTCTAGCACCAACTGGATGGAAGCACCAACTTCCAGTCACACGAGCACCAACCTATAAAACAAAGAACAACAGTTCTCCCTTGCACCACCTTGCCACCCTAGTTTCTCTGGCTACAACTAGATGGAAGCTACAACTCCCTGTGTTCAAGCACCCACTTGAACCTTTGAGGACAACAGTCCTCCCTAGCACCTCCCTACCACCCTGGAATATCAATTTTGCTTTATATCAATTTATCATAGTGATACAATATTTATCAATGGCTTACCGGTCTCATCACTGTTCTGCTACACTTCTCTGCTCTACCTACATCAGTGTCTTCTTGCACAATTTTACTTGTGCTTTCTGTTCTTCTTTCTTTTATGCTCTCTGCACCATGTCCATGCCATGAACCATTCCTCTTCTTTGTATTTCAGCTGCTGCACACTGCCTCCTTCTAAACGCCTGAATCACTCTCAAAAATCCCCAATCTCTTATGTGTCAATCTTTTTTATTCTATCTGTGCATCTTATGCATCCTCTAATCACAGTGCTTCTGCATTCTCTCCTCATGTCGAGTTCTCTCCCTAATCATCATGACAACTCTTCAGCTTCTCTGGCAGTTAAACCCATGCGTTCATCGTCACTAAGCGTTATGCTGAGATTCCTTAGCCTCTCCAATAGTTGAGAGTCTTCGTCTTCCCTATCATAGTCGAGTTCATTCCCTCTGTTGCAGTTCCATGCTCCAACAGTCTTCCATCTGTCCATAGTCTGTATGAACACTCTTCATTTCATTACAAGATTCCTCGAGACCCTTCAGCTTCTCTAGCGATCACCCTGAGGTCTCTTTGAGTCCTCTGGAAGAAACCATTAGTGTTTTCTAGTAGTTACAGTGCAAACCTTGAAATGGATCCTAGCTATGCTAGCTCCTTCCACTTACATGACCATCGATGGTGACCACCGGCTACATCGACATTTCAGCATTTCAGAATTTTGACATTAGGCATTTTGGCATTCCTGTGATGAAGTGTCTCGACACTCCAGGTCATGATCCCCAAAATGGAGCTTGGTTGCACTAGCTCCTTCCTCCATCTTCTACAGATGTGACCACTGGCTATGACCATATCCCTATTCAAAAACGTATTTTGCACTTTCGCATTTCAGGGATTCTGTGATGAGTTGTCTTGACTCTCTATGTCACGAGCTCTGAAATAGAGCTTGGATTCTATAGCTCTTCTCTCCAGCTCTCGACAATGTGACCATGAGATATGCCCACTCTCCAATCAAACAAGAAATTTTCTCTCCAGATCAATGGCCCACAATCCATGGTGATCGAACGACTATCCTCTGCCCTGGGACTTTAGCCTTCGAGACTTTGGGGGAGTGATGAAGCTAAGACTCTCGAAGAAAAATTCCCAGAGTGAGGTCACTCTTGCATCACTCGATGACGTGTCATGACCCGAGTGGCTACCATGTGTCACTCTGAATTGTGATTTAGAAACTTCACGGGCCTTCATTGTGCCTGATCAATGGCTCAGATCAAACCCCGATCCAACGTCTAGAATTCAATGGCCAGGATCATTTCACAAATTCATGAGCCTTCATTGTTCCTAATTCGGGATTTCAACATTTTTCATTTCGCAACTTCGGGACTCCTATGATGAAGAGTCTTGACTCTTGACTCCTCCAACTCCCAGTATCTAAAACCTTTGTTGATGTGTCTATTTCGGGATTTTGACATTTTATATTTCGCAACTTTAGGACTCCTGTGATGAAGAGTCTCGACTCTTGACTCCTCCAACTCTCGGTATCCAAAACCTTTGTTGATGTGCCTATTTCAGGATTTCAGCATTTCTCATTTCACAACTTCGGGACTCCTGTGATGAAGAGTCTCGACTCTTGACTCCTCCAACTCTCGGTATCCAAAACCTTTGTTGATGTGCCTGTTTCGGGATATCGACATTTCGCATTTTGAGATTTTCTGTCGTGATTTGGTTCCTTGACTCTTGGAGTTTACGCTTCTGAATGGGATCCAATGATCACTTGTTGAACTTGCCATTGCCATGCCATTATCCCTATGTTGTTGGTCGTGATCTTTTCCATCAATGACAAGCACACTCTTGCACTCTGCATGCACCTCTGCACTATCTCTTCTGGTCTTCACGAGCTTGCTCTGCTGCATCTTCCCAAAATACTTATGGTGCCCGCTTAGCACATTATACCTGTACTCAAGCCATCATTGTTGTTGTACTTGCCATCAATGACAAGCATACACTGCCTGTAAAACTATTGCAGCTATCAAGAGACAATATTATTGGCCAAGCATGAAGAAAGAGGTTGTTGATTTTATTTCTAGATGTTTGGAATGTCAAAAGGTAAAGGCTGAGAATAGACACCCAGTGGTTTTTCTATAGCCATTACCCATTCCTGAGTAGAAATGGGAAGTTGTAACAATGGATTTCATCACCAAACTACCCAGAACAAACAAGCAACATGATTCTATCATGGTAATGGTGGATAAGCTTACTAAAGATGCCCATTTTATTCCATTGAAGCTCACTCACAAGGCAGTGAACATTGTTGATGTTTATATGAGGGAAATTTCTATATTACATGGCGTACCCAAGACAATTGTGTCTAACAGAGATCCAAAATTTACCTCAAAATTTTGGAAAGGGTTATTTAATGGATTTGGAACAAATTTGAATTTTAGTACAATCTATCATCCAAAATTAGATGGACAAACCAAGAGGGTGAATCAAGTGATTGAAGATATGTTGAGAATGTATGTGATGGATAAACCATCAAAATGAGAAGACTACCTACAGTTGGTAGAGTTTGCTTACAACAATGGGTACTGAGCATCTCTAAAGATGATCCCATTTGAGGCACTTTATGTAAGAAAGTGAAACACTTCAGTAAGTTGGCATAACCCAGTAGACAAAGAAGTGGTTGGAACATATTTTCTCAAGGAAATCGAGGAGAAAATGATAAAAATAAAGAAAAATTTAAAGGATTCCCAAGACATGCAGAAAAATTATGTTGATAAAGGCAGAACTCATAGGGAATTTAATGTGGGAGACCATGTATTTTTGAAAGTAAAATCCAATAGAAGTTCCCTGAAGTTGGGAAACTATTCAAAGTTGGCATCTCATTATTGTGGGCCATTTGAAATCCTAGAGAGGATTGGTCCTGCTATTTATATGATTGCATTGCCTGCATCTATGTCTATTCATAATGTATTACATGTATCATTGCTAAAGAAATTAATACCTGATGCTAATCATGTTATTGATTGGAATGTCATTCAGGCGAAGCAAGAAGGCACTTTCCAAGTGCATCTGGTGCACATTCTGGACCAGAAAATCAAACAACTCCATAATCGAGCCATAGGGATTGTAAAGGTCCAATGGAACTAGTACGGTCCTTAGGACGCTACTTGGGAGCATGAGGATGCAATGCGGGTAGAATACTCGCATCTTTTTGAGGATTTTTGAATTTTTTTTTGTATATGGGTACATAATGCACTGAGGACAGTGCATAAATAAGGGGGGGGATTGCAATATCCCTCGGCCGAACCCAATTGTAAATTTAATGCAAGTATACTTAAGCTGGTGAGATGTTTTGGCATCATTTTGTAATCCACCTTCCATGGCATAGTGTGTGCATGTACTGCGCAGTAAAATGATGTAGTGTGCACATTCCTGAATACTGCACATAGTAACTAAAGTGCACGCAATATTGAGTTTAGTGATCCTTTGTGTATATGATATGTGTTATAGTCTGGTGAGCCAGTTATTATAAGCTGGGATGCTTATGTTTTGGAATTAGGCTAGAGCACCTAGATGTTAAAGGTCAGTGCACCTATTTTGTATATGTCTCATGATTAATATAAAATACATTGTTGCGCACAGACCAACCATGATAAAAGAGATGAGGGACTAAACTCCACCAGTTAGGGAAAAGGATGGCCAAAATTTAAGGGAAAAGACTAAGCTAGAGAGCTTAAGCCAAAAAGGAATATTATATTAATATTTCTTTAAAACATAAAGTATGGATAATTATTTGATCCTAAGTTCTAAAGTTGGGGACAAGTGGACCAAAGTAGCTCCCAACATGACAAGTGTCAAGTTGGGGACATGCATACATATCATTGGGACTTAGTTCATTAGGTACGCCCCCCCATCTTTGGGACCATCATCTCTCCCATGATTCCAGGACCATTTTGAGGCAGGTAGTCAATTATCCTAGAGACATTCATTTCATTGTACCTGAACTGGTATCCATAGTCATATTTGTTCATGTAGATGGTTAGTTGGGGAGCTGTATTGAAGAAGTAGGTTGTCAGGCCCGTGAGAAATTCTTTGGGTGAGAGAATTGCTAGGAATTGATTTCTTGAAGGTGTTGAACTACAAATACAGTGCTCTAAGAATTCATGTCCGGCCTATTGCTGAAGCCCAGAAAGGAAGTGGGGCAGCAGAAGGATTGTTGAGCAGAGAAGGGGAACACTTCCTGGGTGGGACAGGCATGTGGGGAATGAGGGACTATAGGTTGTTAGTTCAGTGGGCACCGTGATAGAGTCTTTCTTGTTGTCTATGAGCCTATAGCCTGGTTAGGAATCCCTTTACTTGGGTGGAGTTTAGTCCTAGCTCAGGGGTGAATCACTATTGAGAGTGATGAACAGTGTGGTATAAGGTTGGAAGGTTCGTGGAAGGTCTGCACATAGTTGGTGATATTCTTAAAAAGATAAGTGTTAAATGTGTGATAAAATTACATACTCCATTGTTATTTACGTGTTTATTTTATGGGGTTATCATATGCGTGGTTATAACTAACTGGAGGTTTTTGGGTATTTCCTGTATATACTCCATGTCTAGGTTTACTGTTATTATAGCGTGAATCTGTGCATTTACATATGTATTTGTATGTTTACATTTTATATATAATTCTTTTGCAAGAGTGTTGTGTGTGTGTATGCTTTAAATGCATGAAGTTCTAAAAATTTATGTGGAATAGTTCAGTTCGATATTGGGTATGTTATAGTATGTTCCACGGTGAGAGAATGAAAGTGTTCCCTCGTGTAGTGTGGCCTGGCCATGGGTGGCCGGGGATGTTACATTTTACAAACCATGGTTTCAATTGTAGGACCAATCAAGAAAATTATTGCTCGGTTATGTCACGTCCCCATAGTGGACTGTGATCGTCTATCTTGTGATCTTGGGAGAGGATTTATGATTAGTGTCTCAAATATTCCCTCTTCAGGTCAATGGATCATATCTTCCCTTTCCAAATTGATGACCGAGATCTACTTCGTGATTCGGGCTTCAGACTTTTCTAACCTCAAACCTCCTTTGTCTTCTATTTCTTTTACCCAAAGTGAAGGATCCAGTGACACATGGATCCTATTGATCGACGACTGAGACACTTTTCGAGTTTCCAGGCTCCGTGAAAATCAAATATCAAATCTCGCTTACCTTCTATATTTTTTACCTGGAGTTTTCGTTCTATTGACATGCATCCGCTTCAATCAATGAATCTGATCCTGCTTCGAGACTTTGATCCCTTCAACCATATTGATGTCCCTTCTGCTCCCTTCTCGATCAATGATCGAGAGCTACTTCGGGTCTTCAATATTTTCCCCCCTTCGCTTTCCTCTGGAGCTCTAGATCTAGCACTGTGTGTCCATTTGAATCAGACGGTTGAGACTTACTCCAGGCCTTTAGGCTTCAGGTGTTTTTCATGGCACTATACTTCGTGCAATTATGAAACTCTCAATACCTGGAGGGCTAGTAATCTGATCCTCACAGGGGATCTCCACCGTCGCAAAACTGAGCCCATCATTTTGTATTTTAAGCCCGAAATGAGATTCTTTGCATGCTACGCTCGAATGCTTCCTATGTAGACCACAAAATTGGACAACCTACTGCCCTTGACAACTATATGTGATAACAGATTCAACTAGTGGTTATGTCAGGATCTCATTTTTCTACTTTATCTTTTTCATCAAAGGAAATATGGATTAAATCTGCAGAGGTGCTAAGTTCCTATCCACGTGACCACTAGTTGTGACCACATGCCAACCAAAAAGGCGCTTCATGAATTCACACATCAGATATTCTATTGCGAGTCACCTCGACTCTCCCAACTCTAGATCTCCGAAGAAGAGCCTAGCAACGCTAGATCCTTTCCTTATTCTCCGTTGATGTGACCTTGGTTGTGACTTGGGGCCAAGCACTTTCATACTTTGAGTTTCACAAAATCACAAGTTAGCTCACTTCCTTTCTCCGATTTTTGAACTCCTAAACTCTGAACTTCATCCTGCTAGATCAACGGTCCATGACCTTCAGTGATCCGATGGCCCAGATCTCCTCTTCGCGAATCAAAACTTCGTGACTTCGCGTTTCAGTCACTTCCTTTCTCCAATTTCTGAACTTTCGAACTTCATCGTGTTAGATCAATGGTCCACAATCCTTTATGATCTGATGGCCCAGATATCCTCTTTGTGAATTGGGACTTTTCATTTTTCAATGTCGAAATTCAGATCAACTCCTTTCTTTTGTTTCCCTATTTCCGAACATTGTTCTCATCCGATCGACGACCCATGACATTCCTCAATCCAATGGTCCAGATCTCATCGAGACTTCACGTTTCAGAACTTTGGAGATGTCTCCTTTCCGCTCTTTCCATTCAAACCTTCAAACATTTCAAACCTTTGTCTCACGATTCCTTCTTTCCTTCTCACCATTCTTAGTTGACATCAATGACAACACTAATAGTACACCAAACAAAGAACTTTCCAACAATCTCCCCCTTTGACATTGATGGCAACTTTCTGCATTCTGGAAATTCTTCAATAGTATACAATATCTTTCCTTCTCCCCCTTTGACATCGATGATAAAGGAAACACAATCCCCCTGTTAAATATGAATGGAAAGACTAGAACTATATTCACCAAAAATACAACAGAAATTCAATAAGTACTCCCCATGACAAGGTGAACACATTAGATGAAATAATATATGACCCCTAACGTCTGAAGAAGATATTCAAATGGTGTCTTTGCTAATGGTTTATTAAATATATCATCTATCTGTTATGTGGAAGAAATGTAATTTAGCTAAACAACTCTGTTTGTGACCTTCTCTTTGAGAAATGATATTTATTGGTATATTCTTAGTCTTTGAATGAAGAACAAGATTCTTGGAGACACTAATGGAACTGGTGTTATCACAGTGAATTGGAATGGTATCAGTATAAGTTACCTTCAAATCTGCAATAGTTTGTATCATCCATAATAACTGAGTGCAACAAGTAGCGACAACAATGTACTATGCCTCTGTAGTTGACAAAGAAATATATCTTTGCTTCTTACTAAGCCATGCTACTAACGAATCACCTAAGAAGAATGAACCTCCACGGGTTCTCTTTCTCTCATCCAAACAAAATTCACAATCAGCATCTGAATATGCAGTTAATTGAAAATTCTGATTTCTAGGATACCAAACACCATAAGTCATTGTTCCCTTCAAATATTTGAATATCCTCTTGACAACTGCTAAATGAATTTGTTTAGGAGCACACTGATAATGACCTACCATTCCAACAACTTGCATTATATGAGGACGATATGTTGTGATGTATATAAGACTTCCTATCATTGATCGATGTGTTCTTTGATCAACATCAGGTGAAATATCATCTTTACTGACAAGGTGTACTACCATAGGTTTACTAACAAGAGAGGAACATTCTATATGAAACTTCTTCAACATCTCTTTCAAATACTTTTCTTGAGAGATAAATAACCCCACATAACTCTGATTTATTTGTAAACCAAGAAAATATGACAGTTCTCCTATCATGGATTATTAGTACATCCAAAAATAATGTCATCTACATAAACCAAAACAACTAATAAATCATCACCTTTAGACTTAATTTATAGATTAGTGTCAATAGTACCTTTCTTGGACCCTTTGTCCTGTGGAAATCTGTCCAGTCTATAATACCATGCTCGTGGTGCCTATTTTAGTCCATATAATGCCTTTTTCAACTTACAGACATAGTCAGGATTATCTATCAGTGAAAATCCTTCAGGTTGCTCCATATATCCTTCTTCTTCAAGATATCCATTAAGAAATGTTGACTTAACATCCATATGATATACTTTAAAGTTCTTATGACATGCATAGGAAAGAAACATTTTGATGGCTTCCAATCTTGCAACTGGTGTAAAAGTTTCATCAAAATCCTATCCTTCAACTCATGCATACCCCTCAGAGACCAATCTATCTTTATTCCTAACAATTTGTCCTTATTCATTCATTTTATTCTTGAACACCCATTTGTAGCCCATTACATTCTTATCTACAGGTCTAGGAACAAACTCCCAAGTATTGTTGTTCTCAATCTGATTAAGCTCTTCATTCATATATCTAATCCAATCATCATGCTTACTGGCTTCATCAAAAGTTTTAGGTTCAATCATAGATAGTAAATAAATATGATATTTTTCTTAGTCTTTAATCAATTGCCTTCTTTTCTGAACTCCTTTATTCATATTACCAATTCTTTGTTTTTTAAGATGATTCTTTCTAAAAATTCCGAGAGGTGGTTTTGTCTCTATATGTTGATTTGAGTCTGTCTGAGTATTTGTATCTTCATCTAAATCAGAGTCTTCTCTTTCTGATTCTTGGACCTATTCATCTTCAACTTCAACTATATCCTCTGTGGTTGATTCAACACTACTTACATCTCGTACCATAATTTCTTCATCAACTTTTATATCGATACAATCAACCAATATATGAAGCCTCTTATTATAGCATCTGTATCCTTTACTATTTGTAGAATACCCTAAGAAGATACCTTCATCATCCCTGTCATCATATTTGCCAAGATTTTCATCATTATTCTTGATATAACACTTACTCCCAAAGACTTCAAAATGCTTGATTGAAGCAGGTATTCCAAACCATAGTTCATAAGGAGTCTTGTCACTTTGTGGCCCGAGATGATATTTGTTAAGAATATATATAGTTGTATGAATTTATTCTACCCAATATGTCTGAGCAATAATCCTTTCATTCATCATTGATCTTTCCATCTACTGAACTGATCTATTCTGCCTCTCAACTACTCCATTTTGTTGTGGAGTCCTTGGAATAGTATACTCTCTTTTGATCCCATGTTTTTCACAAAACTCTTTGAAGTCCAATGAACTAAACTCTCCTCCTCTATCATACCTTACTACCTTCAATATTTTTCCTGTTTGATTCTCAGTCAGAGCATTAAACACTTTGAATTTTTCAAATGCTTTAGATTTTTCCTTCAAAAAGGCAACCCATGTTAGTCTAGAATAATCATCAATAATCAACATGAAATAGTTTTATTTTCCTGTACCTTCCTTCCTTGGTGATCCACATAAATCCATATGTACTAATTGAAGAGGTTTTTCTGTTGAAGTAAAATTCTTAGATTTAAACTGTCTTCGAGTAAGATTTCCTATTTAGCAAGGTTTGCATATAGAATCATATGGATTTGGTATCTTTGGAATATATTTTACTTTCCCACTGTTTCTTAGTTTGATTAGATGATCAAAATTTAGGTGTCCAAGTCTCCTATTCCATAACCAACTTTCATCATACTTACTTAAGTGACATTCTTCTTTATCTTCTTTCAAAACATAGACATTTTTTTATGTTCTTATGCCTTTTGCAATCAATTGTCCTGAGTTCACATATTGTATTTTACAACCTTTAGAAGTGAAAACAAATTCACATCCTTTGTCACAAACTTGACTGACACTAAGAATATTATGTTTCAGACCATCTACCAACAACACATCTTGAGCTTTCCCTTTTCCATTACTTAGACTTACCATTCCTTTACCTTTGATTTTTCCTGGTGCATCATTTTCAAAAGTTACATTCCTTGATTTTATTTCACTTGGAGACAAAAACATTACTTTTGTCTCCAGTCATATGTTTGGAACATCCATTTTCAATATATCGGGGATTCTTTTGTCTTTGGGCTGACAACACTAATCCACACTTGTCATCTTCTTTCTTTTTCCAAACCTTGACATTTTTAGTAGAGGAATTTAAATATGGCTTATAGTTCTTTAAGTGATAGTCTGCAGATTTATGTCCATAATTATGGAAGGTGTAATATTCTCATTCATTGAATAAAGGATCATAACGATTGTTATGCTTAACCTGTGTATTTTTCCCAACCATCACATGATTTGCAGTCTGTGGTTGTGTGTTACTTGGTTGTCTCTATATTTGTTGTGGAAGATATTATTCCTTGAGTATCTTGATTTCTCATATCTAAATATTAAAGAACAATTTACAACTTTGTGACCAAAATTAGAGCATAAAAAACAATATCCATAGAAAAATTCTTTGTACCTGGAAAATGGTTGTCTCCTTTGAGCAGGTCGATTTCTTCCGTGTTGATGATTTCCTTGACTAGAGGGTGTACTATTTCCTTGTTCTACAAATTCAGTTATGGTACATTTTCATTCACTTCTCCTTAGCGGTTGATTATCTCCCTTTGTTTTTGCATATTTGTGGTTGTCAATGATTGTAGATTTTACGAACTTGATGGATTCTTTGTTTTGTGTCCGATTACTACTTGATCCTTCTTCATAACCCAAACCAATTTTCAAATTTGGATTCCTTTGCTGATTCAGAATGGTAGTTAATCCTTCTGAGGCTTTAATACTTGACAGATTTTGGTGATACAATGCCTTAAACTTCTCCATCTCTTTTCTAGTTTTTACTACCTCTTCTTCCAAGGCTTCACATCTTGCTTTCTTCTCTAATAAATTTTGTTTTTGAATGTCCTCTATTTTCTTTACCTCTTGTAACTCCACTTTTATCAGGTCAAAGTCTTCATCAGGTTTTTTACCATTCTTTTCAAACTGCATCAAAAAGCTTTTTTGTTTTCTCTTCTTAAGTCTGAGTCTATCAATATCTTCTAAAGCACTAATTAGTTCACCTTCCATATAAACGACATCTTCTTCATCATTAAAATCAATTCCTGTGCTTTTAATATCATAATATTCTTTGTCCATAAACATAAATTCATTAACCTTATCTTCACAAGAAGAGTCACTATTTGTGTCTCCTGAAGAGTCATCATTGTGTACACATAGAATTTTCTTTTTACCAAATCTCTTGGATTTGTACTTCTCTTCACCTTCAGAGTTCTGGTCCTTCTTATTGTGTGGACACTTAGATGCAAAGTGACCTATCTTTCCATAGTTAAAACATTTAAATGGAAGTTTTCCTTGGTATTTTCCTAATCCTTTAACCTTCTCACAAATTTTGCCTCAAGATCATCTAATTCTGAATCAGTATTATTGTCTTCTTTAAAAGATGCTTCTCTAGTGATGGATTTATCTTTACTAATACTCATTTGATAAGCAGTCAAAGTTCCTAGGAGTTGATCAATAGGCAGAATTTTAAGATCATTCAGTTCTTCTATTGCAGAAACTTTTGGATTAAATCTATCAGGCAGAGATCTTAAAATCTTTTGAACTAAAAGTGCATCTTCAATCTTCTCACCAAGACCCTTCATGAAATTCATAATCTCCCCAACTGTTAAAAAATATTTACTAACTGTTTCATCCTCATTCATCTTTAGTTGTTCAAATTTCAATCCATATGTTTGAAGTTTGGCACCTTTTACTTTCTCATTTCCTTCATAATTGCAAATAAGTTTATCCCACATCTCTTTGGAAGATTCAAGATGCATAACCTTTACAAACTCATCTTCAGCGAGTCCACTCAAGATAGCATGCATTGCCTTTGCATTGAAGCTAAATTATATCTTATGATCTTTGGAAGCTAGCATAACATATTTTGTATATCCAGTCTCTACTACATCCCAAACATCAACACCTAAGGCCATAATGTATGTTCTCATTCTAACTTTCCAGAAAGCATAATTTCTTCCATCAAATAGTGGAGGATTATTGGTTGAAGAACCTTCAAGACTTGTCATGTTTAAGCTTAAATACCTGCCTTTAAATAAAAGGAACCTGCTCTAATACCAATTGATGAAATTACTAAGACAACTGAGGGGGGCTGGGTGAATTAGTTATTACTGTGCTTAAACAATCTTATGCCTATTAAAATATTATTAATGTTCTCCAAGTGATCATAAAGACTATGCAAGACATGAACAACAAAAATAACAAACATCAATCACACATATGATATACACAGAGACAAATATTCATGAGGAAACCCATAAAGGGAGAAAACCTCTTCTTCTTAGAATGATAGGTAGTCTTTTAAGTTCTGTACATCATCTTTATTTGAGAACCAAATCAAAATGAGGCTGCAACCTCTTCTTTAACAAGTTACAACTTGCTGAGAGCACCAACTCTCTGGTTTCTCTAGCACCCACTAGAAGGAAGCACTAACTCCCTAAGTATTCCAGCACCAACTGGATGGAAGAACCAACTTCCAATCACACGGGCACCAACCTATATAACAGATAAAAATGGTTCTCCCTTCCACCACCCTACCACCCTGGTTTTTCTGGCTACAACTAGATGGATACAACAACTCCCTCTGTTCAAGCACCCACTTGCAACTCTGAGGACAATAGTCCTCCCTAGCACCACCCTATTATCTACTCAAATAAATTAGTCAAATTTATTTTGATTAGGTGATAGGGAGTCGTTCAAAAATACCTTTCTAATTTGTTCAAGGTTTATTTTAAAGAAGGAATGTTTTTAATAAAGTTTCCATTACTTTGTTTTGGTTCTTTATTTCAAAAAAAAACAAAACACAAGTTTCGGTAGCTAAGTGTTTCTACAAAAGATCTTCTAAGTTATCGAAAGCACTAGCTTTTGGCAGCTTAAACCCAAAAGTTGGAGCTATTTTAGCTACCGAAAATGCCAGAGCTCAGAAGAAGTCAGCCTGTCCTTTTGGATGCCTAAATCGTCGGAAATGAAGTTTCATGATTGCAAATTAAACCACCGAAAAGACAGGAAGTAAGTCGTTTGATGACTTGGATCTCATCTCTGCACGACATTTCAAATCTTTAAATTATCCTTTTCATTAAATAACGTGAAGGTGTACCTCCCTTTCTGTCATTCAAGTTATTAATGAACCATTATTTCAAATCCAAAGTTGCCCTCTCATATCCCTTGTAGTCGTCACTCTCCCTAAATTCATATCCCACTTCTCTCACCTCTGTTGTAGCTGAGCCAAAAAAACCCTTTTTCACGCTGTGTGGTTTCGTCTCCAAGCCCGATTTCCCAAATTGTAGGTACACAGGATTTTTCCAGCAGATGAAGAGAAGAGGACCAGTGTTGAGTAGAGAGTTGGATACCATTGGTTATCTGGAATCACACCCAGAAGTGTGTCAAATCTTCAAGGACGCAGGGGGTTACAGATTTTGTGAGAAATTACAGGGTTTTCACCAATAGGTGGCAGAAGCTTTCACTTTGACTTTTGATGGGAGGAAAGCAATTATTGGTCAATATGAATTCCAGGTGGATGAAGCCCTTATAGCCAAAGTGATAAAGATTCCAAGAACTGGAGAAAATTGGTTCAAAACCACTGTTACAAAAGATATTGAATTCAGGTCCTACTTGAAACTAGAACACAAATGTTTGATTTGGAAGAAAGATATTCCTATATATTTTCTTGAAGAAAAATGGAAAACCTTGTTAAAGACCATTCTTTCTTATATAACTTGTGAGGGAATATATAACAGGGTGATGATTTATCATTTTAAACTCATGAATCATTTTACTGGTAGGAGCACACTCAACTTGCCTTATTACCTTCACAAAAGCCTGACTAAGATGGCTCATCAAGTTAAAGAAAAACCCAGCAAGATTGAAGGCAGATTGTTTCATCATGGCTTGATTAAGCTATTGGTTTGTGAGATGTTGCAGATAAGGAACAGGGATTGGGGCCACTTCTTATTTTGGAATGAATTGCAGACAGAGCTACAACTAGAAGACAAAAATAATTCCTCTTCAAAGAAGTCTTATACACCCAGGAGTGGAAGAAGAAGGAGGAGAGCTATCTCTTCAGTGACATATGAACAAGATACTCTATCTTCCAAGCCCAAAGAAGCAAAGAAGAAGTTGGAGTTTGTTAAGGACACAGAGGAGGCTACACCAACAAAGAATAACTTGTTGAATTTACCATATTCAGACTCGGATGAAGAACCAGAAAAAGAATAAGTCCCAATTGATGAAAGTGTAGAATTCTCCCTAGAGAAAGCACCAGAAGCCGAGTGGTTCAACAGTCTTGAGAAAGGTGAAAGATCTAGCAAAAAAAGGAAATAGAGCAAAGCAAAGGAGATTAAGAAACTTAAAGAAAAAATAGAGCAACAAGAAGTGCTAGAGAGGGTAATTAAAGCTAGATATGAAATTCCGTCAAATAATTTTGCAGAAACCAGTGCAGCCCTAGAAACG
Source organism: Picea glauca (assembly GCA_000966675.3). Taxonomy (NCBI): domain Eukaryota; kingdom Viridiplantae; phylum Streptophyta; class Pinopsida; order Pinales; family Pinaceae; genus Picea; species Picea glauca. The sequence goes on from JZKD02S1622785.1 coordinate 761,346, forward strand.
CTAGCACATGAAAGTATAAAAGAAAAGAAAAAGAAGAAGAAGTTGGTAAAAGATTACAACAATTTATGGTGGCTAGTTACACATTTGAAGAAAAAGGATAAGTTATTGAAATCATGGACCATGCTTTCAAAACATCATCCTCAATCATCTGGTGACCTTGAAACCCTAGAAAATGCATCCATTCATCTAAATGACCCAACCACAGCCATTCCAGAATATGGACAAGATGCAGGAGCTTTAGAGAAGTAGCCTGAAGGTGTGTAAGAGATGATACAAAGAATAGTTTGAAATTTTGTCATTCTCACTAAGAAGGAACTTTCGGTGTCTTAGGCGAACATTTCGACTGTTCATTTGCCACTGAAAGTAGAGCTTTCGATAGCTAACAGGCCCAATTTTTGTCTCCTTTAGCTACCGAAAGTGTTGACATGACAGTGAAGTATTGTTTTTACATAGATCAATGTTTTGCTTATCCAACTGCCTCAAGAACAGTTCTAAACATTGGATAATAATTAAATTCATCATTATCAAGGGTTCGTTTTGACTTTGGAGACGCCTAGCAAGGTGGAAAGGACATTTGGTTACCTACTTTTTGGGGGAAAAAAGTTGTCTTGTGACAACAGGTGGCAATTTCGACTTGTTCTATATCTTATGAGAAGTTACTATACTTGTGAAAGATTCTAAAGGCATAAATATCACTTGAGATAAGGAATTGACCTATATTATAGGACATTTGCCTATCTTATTTTGCTAGTTATTAGTTTTTCGATTTAGGGAAATTCTGATGCAGTATTCTAGGATCTGGATATCTGATGTAAAGGCTATAAAGCCACAAACTTCTGATGAACTAGGGGTTCGAATTTGAGTTCTAGACTCTACTATTATTGTGGTACAAACACTTTCTTCAATATATTCAGCCTACATGCTTCATTCATTGTTATTGTCAGACTTTCTTTTCATTTCTATTCTATGCCTATGAGTTGAAATTTTTTCGTTGTCTCTGTTTAAATATCCTATGGTAACTATCATCTTACCTTTGATTATTAAACAAGAATCATAAGCATCCACTACTAGTTTGTTGACCCATCATATATATATATTTTTATGTATGTTCTGGTTAATTGATTGGTTTCTTATCCATTTGATTTACAAACCTAGTTTGGTTTTAATCATCTATTGGGTGACTCCATTAGAATGAAGTGGCTCCGATAAGGGCTCATACCAGAGAAAATCAAGAAAGGCCACTGGCAACACTAGTTTCAGACCCTAAGAATATCATCAGAAGTGGAAAAGAACTACAAATACAAACTTCCATATCTACAACAGTATCTAGACTGGGTATTTCTAGAAGAACTTCTTCATTTGTATCTAGAGAACCTCTTGTCGAATCCACTTCTGCTAAAACTTCTAGTTCTCAGAAAATTGTAATTGAGTCAGAAAGATTGAAGGGTGACAAGCCTTCAATTTATTCTAATGTTATAGATCCTATTTTTGAGCATATTACTATATCTGACTTAGGAAAATAAGTTGTAGAATCTATCCAAGAAGAGGACTCTTTCTCTTCCTTTAATTCTTCACAAACTGAGCCTAGAAAAAGTTTTTTCTATACCCATACAAGTTTTCCCATTCTTGAAGATATTTTACAAGACCTTTTCTCTAAGGGTGAGGAAAAATTGTCCTTGTTGCTCGACCAATTTTACAGAGCTTCTTATTTACCACCTTATTCAAGAACCACATTCCAGGGTAGTCATTCTATCAGTGCTTCCACTTCATTCCTCGGTGAATTAAAACCACCACCATTGTCCATAGTCCCACCTGTCCCATCTTAGCCATCATCTACATAAACATCTTCCTCTGCATCAACCCCTAATATTGCCATGGTTGCTCCTTTGAAAAAAATTGAATAGATCTTAGCCAATAGGTATGCTCCTCTTGTTTTTCCCAATCCCTTGTCAACCATGCCAACATGAGATTATCAGAAGTACATGCCCAAGTTTACTGGATCTAGAGATTATACTATTGAAGAGCACATAGAGGATTTTTATGCCTATGCTAAGAACATTAACATTTCTGAGGAAGATGTTTGGACCAGAATTTTTGTGCAGAGCTTGGATGGTCAAGCTAGGAAGTGGTTCAAGGAACTGCCAGCTAATTTAGTGACAGGTATTGAGCAATTAGATGAATTGTTTTTGAAACATTGGGGAGAAAGAAGATACCTTTTTTATTATATTACTGAATTTGGAAATCTAAAAAGAGAAAATGGCGAATCTGTCTTAGACTTCACCAAAAGATTCAATAAGATTTTTGTCAAGATCCCTGCAGAGATCAAGCCAACTGACGCATCAACAAAGATTACTTACTCTTCTTCCTTTGATCCATAATTCTTCTTGATCCTTAGAGAAAGAAGGTCAACCACACTCGCCTTAATGCAATATGCTTCTCTTGAGGTTGAATCTAACATTGTGGCATCCCAAAAACTTAAAGGAAAGTTTGAGAGAAAGAAGTCATATATTGATCCTCCTTCTTCTTCAAATACTAAAATGGAAAATATGGCCAAGACATTGGATAGCTTGACTTTGGAGATGATAAAACTGAAAATTCATAGTCAGCAACCAACAAGAAGTAAAGAGCCTAATACCTATGCTCCCAGGAATCCCAATGCATTCCCTTACAAAAGGAACAACCATCAGGTCTAGATCCTTCAGAGAGACAAGAATGCAGCTGAAGACCAAAGGATCAGGGCCCCTTGCCAAAATGTCATGCTGGAAGAAGAGCATGAGCTATCTCATGGTGAAGTTGAAGAAGAAGATGACATCAATTTCTTTGAGGATGATGCTAATTCCTCTTTCTTGACACAAACAGATTATGAGGAGGCCCTCATGAATGAGCATATTAATGAGAGAAGCATTGAAGAATCTTTTTATCAGACAAATGATTAGCTAGGTTATAATTTAAGATCTAAGATTGCTACTTCAAAGACATTGCTTGCTGCCCCCGGAAAGAAGAAAGATGTTGTTGTCAAGCAACCTGTTGTTCTTGCAAAATAGATGTCCACTCCTACAAAACAGTAGCAGAAGCCATTACAGCCCCAAGCTAAGGAACAAGTGTCCCTCAGAGCTCCCTCTAACGAGGTAAGACCTTATGACAAAATATCATATTCATTTAATTTCGAATCAGAAATTTAGAAGGTAACAATACCTATGCCATTGACTGAACTTATAAAGAATGATATATTCAAGTCTACTATCCTAAAGTCCCTTCAACCAAAGACTCCCATAGATGTTGATTATGTAAACCTTCAAGATGATAAGACCACAGTGACTATAGGACCTATGGTTGAGAATCGAGATGATTCTTGTCGACCATTCTACATATCCCTGAATATCCATGACAAGATCCTTCACAACTGCTTACTTGACTCAGGACCGTCACACAATATTATGCCTAAAGCAGTGATGGATGAGCTTGGGATTGAAATCACAACACGTTACCATGATCTCTTCTCTTTCAAATCTCGGAAAGTTAGATGCCTCGACCTCATAAAATACCTTGTCATAAATCTTGCCCAGCTACTAATGAGAAGCATGGTAATGGATGTTGTAGTGGCTAATATCCCACCCAAGTTCGGCCTCCTCTTTTCACGTTCAAGGAGAAAAAGGATAGGTGGTACCCTACAGATGGATCTTTCATATGCCATAGTCTCGGTGTTTGGAGGAGAGGTAAAGAGACTTTACAGAGAGAATCATCTTGCCTACATCATTAGTGATGAGAAGAATTCTGTAAACCATCCCATCTATGCATTGGACACAGAATTTGGGGCATGAATTCTGAAAATAGATGATTCTCAACCATATCCTTTGCATCTCACAAAGCCTACTTATCAGCAGACTGATGGAGAGATTACTCCCATTTGGAGCATGTTATTTGATGGTGCCAGTACCAAAGACTCAGCAAGTGTAGGTGTAGTTTTGATTTCTCCTTCAAAGGAGACTATTCATTTGTCTTTTAAACTTGATTTCAAGACTACTAATAATATAGCAGAGTATGAGGCTTTTCTGTTGGGATTAAATGTTGCTAAGGATATGGAAATCAAAGGTATAAATGTGTTTGGAGATGCAGATATCATCATGTAGCAAGTGAACAATACTTTCCAAGCAAAACATGTTAGGCTGAAAGCTTGCAGAGATAAGGTATGGAAACTCAGGGACTCTTTTTCCATTTTTGATATTTCTTATATACCCATAGCTATGAATCACCTAGATGATTCCCTTGTTGTCTCGGCCAGTATGTTCATTCCTCCCATGCCTCCTAGACTGAACTATGAAATACATGTCAAATACAAACCATCCCTACCTGACAATGTCAAGTATTGGAAAGTCTTTGAGGATGATAATGAGCTTAGTATATTTCTCCATAATGTAGATGAATTTTTCGATATGCATATTGACCAGGAAAATCAAAATGTAGAGGAATACAAAAAGCCTAAGTTGAAGAGAAAAATGGGTCAACACGATATTGTTCAGCTACCCAACAATTATATACCTCGAGGTTTGGCGCCTCTTGAGAAGCTTTTTGACCAAAATGATGTCCCCTACAAACCTGATAAGAAGGAGAAGGATCCTACTATCCATGAGCACAATATAGGAAGCCAGAGTCATCCTAAATTCATAAATCTATCCACTGAGTTAACTGCTGATCAGACGTTAGAATATTGCAGTCTTATGAAGTAATTTGTTGGTGTATTCACCTATGAATACAGTGATCTGAAAACCTATAATATTGATGTCATTCAACATAAGATTCACCAATAAAAAGACACCATCCCATTCAAACAAAAATTGAGACCTATCAGTCCTCTCTTATTGCCTGTAATCGAAAAAGAAATAAAAAATCTCCTCGATGCCAAAATCATAATTCCACTGAATACTCTAAATGGGTTGCAAACCTAGTGATAGTGAGGAAGAAAAATGGTGAGATCAGGTTATGCGTTGATTTTAGAAACCTAAATAAATGCTCCAAGAAAGACAACTATCCCCTACCCAAGATGGATCACTTGATGCAGAGATTTTCAGGAGCCAGTGTCATGTCTTTCCTAGATGGATTCTCAGGCTATAACTAGGTTTCTGTACACCGTGATGACCGAGAAAAAACTACCTTTACTACTCCTTGGGGTACCTTCATGTACGCCAAGATGCCATTCAGGCTAATAAATGTTGGGGCCACCTTTCAGAGGGCCATGGACATAGCCTTTGTGGGAGACAAGGACAAATTTGTCCTCATCTATCTTGATGATATCACATTTTATTCCAGCAATCATGAAGAGCATCTGAAGCATCTGAAAAGATTATTTTTGAAATGCAGACAGTTGAAGATTTCGCTAAACCCCAAAAAGTCTCAATTTTCTCTCAAGAAGGGTAAGCTCCTAGGCCACATTGTTTCAGCAGAGGGAGTGAAAATTGATCCAGCTCGGGTTGAAACAATTCAGAAGTTGTCCATACCAAGGTCAAAGAAGGATATCCAATCCCTACTCAGTAAGATCAATTTTATCGGAAGGTTTATTCCTAATTTCGTTGAGTTAGTGAAACATATAACCTCTATGCTAAAAAAGTGATTTGAGATCAAATGGATAGATGGTGAAAGAAGTTCATTTCAGGATATCAAGCAGGCTATCATGGAATCTCCTACTCTAATCAGTCCATATTACACCAAGAATTTCTATATTTTCTCTTTTTCTTCCTATGACATAGTGGAAGCAGTCTTGTTACAAAAAGATGATGAAAGTCTTGATCACCTGGTGGCTTTCTTCAAAAAATCACTCAAGGATGTTGAACTAAGGTATGATCCTATAGAAAAATAATCCTTTGCTCTCATTAAGTCATTAAAAGATTTTAGAATTTATATTGTCCAAGCAAAGGTTGTTGCTTATGTTCCTTCAGCCTCTGTGAAGGATTTCTTGACCCAGCCCAATATTTATGGAAAGAGAGCCAAATGGATTGCAAAGATGATTGAGTTTGAAATAGAATTAAATCCCACCAAGTTGGTAAAAGGCCAAGGCCTTTCCAAGATCATGACATAAGAGAACTGTGATCTTTTAGGCATTAATTTTATTAGGGTAAGTTCAGCAATCTCGCAGACAGGGGTAGAAGCAGAAGAGCAACATGACAGCCAACACGTTGCTGAGAATTTTTCTTCATGTGAGTGGTATTCAGGTATTGTTCATTTTTTGAAGAAGTTGGAGGTTTCTCCTGAACTTAGCATGACTCAAGCCCAAGCTCTTAAGCTCAAAGCAATTAAATTATGCATTAATGATAATATTTTGTATTGGAAAGATCCTTTTGGTTTACTATTGATATGTTTGGACAAAGACGATTCAGATGAAGTCATGCATCAGTTCCATTCAAGTATTTGTGGAGGCCATCATTACTGGAAGACCACAGCTCATAAGCTCCTAAGGGATGGGTACTATTGGCCTTTTATTTTTTCATATGTGTGTGTCTTTGTGAAATCTTGTGATAAGTGCCAAAGATTCAAGGGGAAGAAACAACTCAAATCTCTACCCCTGAGACCTATTGTAGTGAATGGTCCCTTTCAATAGTGGGGCTTAGATTTCATAGGTGATATTAATCCTTCATCTAGTAGTCAACATAAGTGGATCCTGGTAGCCTCTGACTATTTTACCAAGTGGATAGAGGCAATCCCTACTAGAAATGCCACTCATCAAGTCATCATGAAGTTTCTCTATGAAAACATCCTGATTATATTTGGCTGCCCAAAAAGGCTAGTGACAGATAATGCAATAGCCTTTAAAGTTGATGCATTGGTTAACATGTGTAATTCAATGGGCATTCAATTGGTACACTCTACTTCCTACTACCTTCAAGGAAATGGCCTTGCCAATTCATCCAATAAGAGTATAGTCAGAATCATCAGAAAGTTGTTGGAGGAGAATCAAAAGAGCAGGGATTCTAAACTAAAGTTTTCTCTTTGTGCTAACAAAGTGACTAACAAGAAATCTATAGGGACTTCTCCTTTCAAACTGGTTTATGGCACTGATGCCATTTTCCCAGCTAGTTCTACCAGCGGCTAAGTTCTTTTAGGAAGAACAAACTGAATCAAGTGATATGGTGAGAAGAATATTTTACTTGGTAGAATTGCAACAAGTCAGAGAAAAGTTGGTGGACAAATCAGAAGCTCATCAAAAGAGGATCAAGGATACTTTTGACAGAAAAGAAAAGGTGGATAACTTTCAAGTTGGTGATTGGGTTTTGAAATGGGATTCTCTCAGACAAGATAATGTCAAGCACGACGAGTTTGACTCTTTGTGGACCGGTCCTTTCATGATAACTCAAGTACAACATAACAACACTTTCATTCTGCAAAGTCTGGAAGGTGAAGAAATGTTTAGTGGCCCAGTCAATTGGTGTTTTCTGAAACTCTATTTTATCTAAGGCTTCAAAGCCTTACCATTGTAAATTTTAGTTTCAGTTTTTGTTTTTGCAAAATAACTCCATGCCCAATGGACCACTAGAGTTTAGGTTCTGTTTGAATTTTTCCAGGAAAGGCATTAGATCTGTGGTCCTTGAAACCTCACAAGGAGGCTTTCATCCCCAGAAGGAGCTAGATGTTATCTACTCAAATAAATTAGTCAAATTTATTTTGATTAGGTGATAGGGATTCTTTCAAAAATAACTTTCTAATTTGTTCAAGGTTTATTTTAAAGAAGAAATGTTTGTAATAAAGTTTCCATTACTTTGGTTTGGTTCTTTATTTCAAAAAAAAAGAAAACACAAGTTTCGGTAGCTAAGTGTCTCTCCATAAGAGCTTCTAAGCTACCAAAAGAACTAGCTTTTGGCATCTTAAACCCAAAATTTGGAGCTATTTTAGCTACCGAAAGCATCGGAGCTCAGAAGAAGTTAGCCCATCCTTTTGGATGCCTAAATCATCGGAAATGAAGTTTCATGATTGCAAATTAAGCCACTAAAAAGACAGGAAGTAAGTCATTTGATGACTTGGATCTCATCTCTGCATGACATTTCAAATCTTTAAATTATCCTTTTCATTAAATAACGTGAAGGTGCACCTCCTTTTCTGTCATTCGAGTTATTAATGAACCGTTATTTCAAATCCAAAGTTTCCCTCTCATATCCCTTGTAGTCAACACTCTCCCTAAATTCATATCCCACTTCTCTCGCCTCTGTTGTAGCTAAGCCAAAAAACCCCTTTTTTACACTGTGTGGTTTTTCCTCCAAGCCCGATTTTCCAAATTGTTGGTACACAATATTTTTCTAGAGGATGAAGACTAGAGGACCAGTGTTGAGGAGAGAGATAGATAACATTGCTTATCTGGAATCACACCCAGAAGTGTGTCAACTCTTCAAGGACGTAGGGGGTTATAGATTTTGTGAGAAATTGCAGGGTTTTCACTAACAGGTGGCAGAAGATTTCGCTTTGAATTTTGATGGAAGGAAATCAGTTACTGGTCAAGTTGAATTCCAGGTTGATGAAGACCTTATAGACAAAGTGACAGAGCTGTTAAGAACTGGAGAAAATTGGTTCAAAACCACTGTTACAAAAGATATTGAATTCATGTCCTACTTGAAACCAGAACACAAATGTTTGATTTGGAAGAAATATATTCCTATATCTTTTCTTGAAGAAAAATGGAAACACTTGTTAAAGGCCATTCTTGCTTATATAACTTATGAGGGTAGAAATAATAGGGTGATGATTTATCATTTTAAACTCATGAATCATTTTACTAGTAGGAGCCCACTCAACTTGCCTTATTACCTTCACAAAAGCATGACTAAGATGGATCATCAAGTTAAAGAAAAACCCAACAAGATTGAAGGAATATTGTCTCATCACAACTTGATTAATCCATTGGTTTGTGAGCTGTTGCAGAGAAGGAACAGGGATTGGGGCCACTTCTTATTTTCGAATGAATTGCAGATAGAGCTACAACTAGAAAACAAAGAGAAGTCTTCTTCAAAGAAGTCTTCTACACCTAGGAGTGGAAGAAGAAGGAGGAGAGTTATCTCTCCAGTGACATCTGAACAAGATACTCCATCTTCCAAGCCCAAAGAAGAAAACAAGAAGTTGGAGTTTGTTAAGGACACAGAGCAGGCTACACCAACAAAGACAAACTTGTTGAATTTACGATATTCAGACTCAAATGAAGAACCATAAAAAGAAGAAGTCCCTATTGATGAAAGTGTAGAATTATCCCTAGAGAAATCACCAGAAGCCAAGTGGTTCAATAGTCTTGAGAAAGGTGAAACATATAGCAAGAAAAGGAAACAGAGAAAAGCAAAGGAGATTAAGAAACTTAAAGAAAAAATAGAGCAACAAGAAGTGCTAGAGAGGGTAAGTAAAGCTAAGTAAAGCTAGATATGAAATTCTGTCAAAGAATTTTACAGAAACCAGTGTAGCCCTAGAAAAGCTAGCACATGAAAGTATAAAAGAAAAGAAAAAGAAGAAGAAGTTGGTAAAAGATTACAAAAGTTTATGGTGTCTAGTTAGGCATTTGAAGAAAAAGGTTAAGTTATTGAAATCACGAACCATGCTTTCTGTTATCACCCCATAATTTATGGGAATCATCTTATGACTTGGATATTATCTATATCTGGTGATTTGGTTCAAAAATGATATTTCATTCTTCAAATAATTTGTGAAAAGAAAAAGAAAAAAGAAAGAAAAAGAAAAGAGGTCAAAAAAAAAGATTTGAAATAAAAAGCCCCATGCAATAACAAGTGACTTGCTCATACCTCTCAAGCATGACGAAGTTCTTTTAAATTTCCAATGTGGTTAGGATTAGTGAATACATCTGATCGGACCATCTAATCCTGATCAAATAGCCCCTAGGTTAGAATTTGTGAATACATCTGATCAGACCCTCTAATCCTGATCAGATAGTCCCTAGAAAGAATAAAATCTTGACCCAACTGTTTAATCTGGGTTAATTGCCTTGTGACAATAGGATAGGACGTAGGTTAGTTGCCTTTCCCCCTTGCCGAAATGAAGCCATATTGATAAAGATGTTACCCTGTGACTCCAGTGCCTAAATACAATTGAAATGATGTTCCCCTTGGTGGTGTATATGAGAATATCAAAAGAAAACCCATACGAACACCCTTATCCTAAGTTTTCCCTACGTATGACCCTTTCCGCCCCCTACCTATGTCTCGTGCACTTTTGAAAGGCCCAGATTGTGGCGCTTAAATCAACGGTCCACAATGAAAGTCGGACCCCCCCCTCCATTCTGCCTTTAATGGAGGGGGGGGGGGGGGTCCGGGTTAGGGGATAAGGCGGGCGCGGATATGAAGGGCCCTAATCGGGGCGCTTAAATCACAGGTCCACAATGAGGTTCGGCCCCCCCCCCCCCTTTTCACCTTTAATGGGGGGGGGGGGGGGTCCGAGTTTGGTGTTAAAAGGAGAACAGAGATCTGCGGTCAGAAATCCAGCGCGCAGATCAACGGATCGTGGTGATTCCTGGACCCCCCTTGGTATTCTATCTTTAATCAAAGGGGGGGGGTCCGGGAATGAATCTTCCTCACAACGGGCCCCATGTGACATGTTTCGTCGCCCTATTGGTTCACGAGTCCCATCCTCCACATGCTTTCTGACACTCCGTCTCCCTTGGACGTCACCCTCCACTGAGCCCACTTGTCCCACTCGCATCTAGGTCTGAAGTCCCATCCCATTACTACTACCAGCCCCTGGTGTCAGCGCCATAACACCCTTCACTCATGAGCAGCCCCCCTGACAACTTCACCCCCAATCACAAACCTCCACGTCAGTCGTCCGTATATGTTGTTCACCGTCACCTACCATGTCACCCCAAGTGGCCCGTTATACATTAATGACCGGATAAAACGCCCGTTGTCATGCTGACCGTTTTCCCGCGTCCGACCGACCCAGTTTTGAATAAAAAAAACATCGTAATGCCCGTTTTCACTCGTTATTCATCCCTCGTGCCAGAAACCAACCCTCACACCAGAGAACCTATCCATCCTTTTCCATTGCTTCCCCATCATTTTCCCTCCACCACTAGTAGAGCCCACTAACGCTATTTGTTGCAGGTACAGTCGCAGAGATGGCATCTAAAACGAGGCCAACTGAAGAGGAGGAGAATCCGTTCGTCCCTCCTCCGGTCGATCTTGATAAAATCCCTCTGGTAGACAAGGACCGCTTGATAGCGGACACAGCATGCAGCTTTGATTTCTCTGATCTGCAGTCATGGCTACGAGAAGTTTTCCTAGATCAGAGTGACGAGATTGGGCTCTGGGAGTCCAATCTACCCCTATATCTTTTCCCCCAAGTCCACCATTTTCCAGAGTTCGCAGTCAAGTGCCAGGCTCATTACGTCCCCAAACAGAAAGCCATTGTTTCCTCCCTGGGGGACGTCCTCTTCTTCATTACACCAGAGGACATCGACCAAATGTTGCAGATAGCTCGCCCGGAGTCAGTAATCCCATTCAGCCTGGAAATCCTCACCGAGCTCTACCAGAAGATGACCTTCCCGCAAAGGGCTCAGATTTTCGAGCTATTTTCTCCCCCTTCCTCTCCAATCCCGACCACCAATCCCCCTTATCCTTCTTCCATATTTTCCATCAAAGGGAACCGGATTATTTCAGCTGTGTGTGCTCTTCTTGGATACTTTTCTGACCAGTGGGTGGACGAACCCATCATGGGTTTCCTATCCATATTTTCAAACGACGAACGACCGACCACTCAATTCGATTACATCACTTTCTTGGCAAATAACATCCATGAGAAATTCATGAATTTCCCCACTGAAGGCATGTTCAGGTATTCATCCATCCTGGCCTACATGTTCTTATACTTTCAAGCAGACAGATTCAACTTCTCCATGCAGAAGATGGACTCTGACGGGAAGCTGCAGCCAGTCACAGCGTGGACATCCCTTCTAAAGAAAAATTCGGTCGAGTATGATTTCACCGCATCTATTGACCAGTTTTACCACCCTGTGGTAAATATGCTGAGGGGCGTTCCTGAGCCATGAGTAAATGAAGAAGTCCGTAGAGTTCTGCATCTCTCAGAAAGTGAAAAGATAGGAGACTGGTACTTGTACCAGAACCACTCCGAAATCCGAGTCTACGGGTGCGAGCTGGCCCCATACAAGCTTCCAAGATATATACCGGTAAGAGTTTTCGCACTTGAATACATTAGGCAAAGTATGAATTCTGATGATATTCACTTTGTCTCCTTCAAAAAGAAGCAACAGTTGCGGCTCAAAGCGTAGATAGGTCCTTTTATCTGCAATAATAGAGGCGCTGGTGATGAAGCGGACAAACAATTGAAGAAAATGAAATTTCTAACTAGTTTCGCCTGGCATTACGATCCCCATGGAATCATTTCTGATATGAGACTTAGAAATAAGACGGGCCAATATGTACATGATCCCAGGCCCGAAATCGAAAAGTTTGCCAATCAAACTGAGTGGGAGCCTAATACATTGGAGGATGTGGAACCTGTTGTCAGGACAGAACAGCAGGGGCCCTCAACAAGTGCGCTCC
>JZKD02S1622785.1:794931-838607 GCA_000966675.3 Picea glauca
GTCCTGGGTCTCTAACCATTTGATCATCCATTAAACTTATCGTGACATAAAACTGATGGGCATTGGGCTCTGCTCCTGTCGCAATCCAGGAGTGACTTCTGACGCTAACATTTCTGGCACCGTTGTCGGGGATGAAGTTGAATATTTTCCCTGGGATTGAATAACAATGATCAATTGATTCTAAAGGTGCATCAGATATCAGAACTATTGAGATTTCTACTGTGCACCTAGCGACTCCATTGATGCAACTCCTTTGGGGAATTCCATTGATGAGAACCCATAAGTAGCTCCATTGTTTCAGCCGTGGCTTCTAGAGGCAAACACACAAGGTCTAATCCGCAGCTACCGTTAGCACCACCTGAAGCTGACCCAGAGAATATTATCAGAAAGGGGAATTCCTCTTGAGACGGTACTTCTACTGCTAAACCATGTATTTTTTATAATTTTCATGATTTTATAGAAACTCCAGCCCCTTCATTTCATCCTGTTTTATTACCTTCCGTCAGATTTTCCTGTAGCCTAAATTTTGGGAGTGTTCCTGTTGGGTTTTCTCCTATTGGTCTTGGATTAGTAGGAGAAACTCTTGTCACCCCTTTCTCTCCTGAGGTGGTACCCTGGTTCAGAACCAACGCCTTTGAATATTCTCCTACCCTGGGTTTTATCACCCCTCCTCCTCTTGTTATTAATGTTGCTGAGGGAAGGGAGGTTTCTGTGCCTTTGAACCCACAAACCTATTCTCCGGATTTGATACAGTCCCCCTCCCACTCTGTAGGCTCAACTCCTATCTTTCCACTTCAAACCCCGTCGCCTCCCAGTTCCCCCACACATGTTATTCCTATGGCTGGTGCTAATCCCCCTCTAAATAGAATGGATGCCATAGTTTCTTTCAGATATCCTCCCATAATCCTACCCCATCCTATGAATCCTCTCCCTGCTAGAGATTACCTGAAGTACATGCCCAAGTTCACTGGCGAAGGGGACATAAATACAGAAGAGCACATAGCTACTTTCTACAGTTATGCAGACAACCTGAACATTGAAAATGAAGATTTCTGGATGAGAGTCTTCATCCATAGCCTGGATGGTGAGGTGAGGAAATGTTTTAGGGGATTGGCCCCCGGATCTATTGCTGGAATTGAAGCTCTAGATGGTGCTTTCCTGAGGCAGTGGGCAGATAAGAAGGATTTCATGTATTACATGACAGAGTTTAGGTATTTCAATAAAATGGAAGGAGAGTCTGTCTCTGACTTCTCCAAAATATTCAATAAGATGTATAATAAGATTCCTGCTGAGATAAAGCCCTCAGAAGCCTCTACAAAAATTTCTTATGCTAGTGCATTCGACCCTGACTTTTGTCTTCTATTGAGAGAAAGAAGAGCTACCTCCCTAGCTCAGATGCAGGATGCAACCATAGAGGTGGAATATAACGTATTAGCAACTGATAGGCTGAGAAACAAGACTGATTCAGACAGGAGAAAGGGAAGATATGAAGCCTCAACTTCTGGCCCCTCGGTGCCTCACCCTCAAGTGGATGAACTGACCAAGATGGTGAAGTCTTTGTCTGTAGAGATGGAGAGAATGAAGGTGGAGGGGAGGCAAGCATACAAAGATCCTCAAAATGATGAAAACAAAGGATTTTTTAGAAGGCCAAACAATATTGCTCCCCTGACTATGCAAAGAGACCAGAGGGGAAGAGATAAAGAAGACCAAAAAATTCAGGCCCCTTTTCAAAATAATTTTGTGGCCGATGAGGAAGAAGGGAAAACAGATGGGCTTGATATTGATATCCATTGCTTCGGAGATGATCCTCCTTTTCCTCATCTCACTCAATCAACATACGAGGAATCTCTCATGGACAGTCAACTAAATGAACTTAGCAAGGGAGACAAGGCTAGTAGCAGCCAAGGTAGGTATAACCTGAGGTCCAAGAAAACGATAGCATCACTTGATGTTCCTGAATAGTTCCCTAGAACATAGAAACCTTCTAGTGAAGTAGAAGACAAAAACAAAGGTAGGAAGGCCCAACCCTTCCCTCCAATGGTCCAGAGTCATGTTCCTGAAGTGGGGGAAATCCCAAAGCTTACATCTTCTTTCAACTTTGAGCATGAAATTCAAAAAATTAGAATCCCTGTGCTCCTCACTGAATTGATTAAATAGGAAGAGTTCAAAAAGCTCTTATCTGAGCTATTACAGTCTGAAGCCTCATGCCTTCCCACAGACTCCATCAATTTGCAAGAGGAAAAGCCTGCGGTTATTCTAGGTCCTATGGTAGAAGACATGAATGATTCATCCCCTCCCTTCTACACATCCTTGAATATACATGACAAGGTACTGCACAACTATTTGATGGATTCATCCCCTCCCACAACCTCATGCCCAAAACTGTCATGCAAGAATTAGGACTAGAAGTCACCCGAGCCTATCATGACCTCTATTCCTTTGACTCCAAGAAATTTCAATGTCTAGGAGTCATCAAAGACCTAGTCACGACCTTGTTTCAATTGCCCATGAAAAGTGTGGTCATGGATGTTGTAGTGGCTGATCTCCCCCCCAAGTTCGGTATGTTGTTATCAAGATCTTGGATAAAAATACTGGGGGGAACTCTGCAGATGGACCTAACCTATGCTACTATTTTAGTATTTGGAGGGGAACATAGGAGACTATACAGAGAAGCCCAACTGGCCTATATAATCAGTGATGAATCCAATCCTACCAACCATCCCATTTTTTCCCTGGACATTGATTTAGGTTCCAGTTTAATCCAACTCACTAATGCTCCTAAGCCTCCTCTAAAACTCAGAAATCATCCCACTACTTCTCATGAATTTCCTCCATCCATCACCCCTGTCTAGAAAATGTTTTTTGATCGAGCCTTTTCCAGGGAAGGCACTGGTGCTGGGGTGTTTTTTGTGTCACCTGTTCAGGAAACCATATCTCTGTCATACAAGCTAGAATTTGAAGCTACCAACAATGTGTCAGAATATGAAGCTCTTGTTCTAGGATTAAGAGCTACAAAGGAAATGGGAATTCAGGAGGTAGCAGTGTTCGGAGATGCAAAATTGGTAGTCTAGCAGATCAGAAATGCTTATCAGGCTAAGCATCCTCGACTCAGGAGTTACAGAAATGAGGTATGGGGCCTAATTGATAGTTTATTCTTATCATTTAACATTTATTTCATCCCAAGAGAGAAGAACACAGTGGCAGATTCCTTGGCTACATCAACAAGTAATTTAAAAGTGCCCTTGCCACCCAAATTCAGATACGATGTAGAAGTAAAATACAAGCCCTCCATACCTGACAATGTCAAATATTGGAAGGTTTTTGAGGATGATCTTGAGATCAAAAGATTCTTGGAGACTGTTGAAGGATTTTCAGAGATTCATATTGACCAAGACTCTGTCTCTGAAGAAAAGCTTGATGGGGGTAATTTTCTGAATAAGATTGCAGAGCATAACATTGTGCAGTTGTCCAACAATCATATTCCAAGGGGTCTGGTACCTTTGGAAAGGATTTTTGATAGAAATGATGTGGCATTAAAAGGGGAAATCTCAGAGGATGATGCTGATACAACTCAGTGCAACATTGGCACTGAGAATGAACCCAAGTTTGTCAAATTGTCCAGAAGTCTGACAAAGGAGCAGAGGGATGAATACACTAAACTATTGAGGGAGTTTGTTGATGTTTTCTCCTAGACCTATGAAGATCTCAAAACATATGACACTTTTTTCATTGAGCATAAAATCCCATTGAAAAAGGAGGCAAAGCCATTTAGGCAAAAGATAAGATAGATCAATCCTATGTTGTTTCCTATCATGGAGAGGGAAGTGAAGAAGCTGCTACAAGCCCAGATCATTGTGCCACTGAGATATTCAGAGTGGGTGGCCAACTTGGTCCCAGTAAGGAAGAAGAATAGAGAAATCAGACTCTGTGTAGATTTTAGAAACCCGAACAAGAGCTCACGAAAGCACAATTACCCCTTACCAAAAATGGAACATATATTGCAGAGGGTAACAGGAGAATCTAGGATTTCCATGATCGATGGCTTCTCTGGCTACTATCAAATCTCTGTTCTGCCTGAGGATAGGGAAAATACGGCGTTTACCACTCCATGGGGCACCTTCATGTATGCTAAAATTCCTTTTGGATTGATGAATGCAGGGGCAACGTTTCAACACGCCATGGACATAGATTTCATTGGGGAAAAGGATAAGTTTGTGGTCAGCTATCTGGATGACATAACAGTCTTTTCAAAATCTAATAAAGAACACTATTGTCACCTCAGGAAGGTTTTCCTGAAATGCAGGAGTTTTGGCATTTCATTGAATCCCAATAAATCTTTGTTCACCATGAAGGAGGGAAAATTACTGGGCCACATAGTATCAGCAGAAGGATTCAAGATCGATCCTAGCAGAGTTGAGGCAATACAGGCCTTATCAATCCCAAGATCCAGGAAGGAAGTCCAATATTTCCTTGGTAAGATTAATTTTCTAAGGATATTTGTTTCTAACTTTGCTGAAGGGGTAAGACTTATAACATCCATGTTGAGGAAAGGAAATGAAGTGAGGTGGACTTCTGAATCGTGAAGTTCCTTTGAGTAGATAAAGAAGGCCTTGACTGAAGCTCATGTGCTTATCAATCCCGATTACTCAAAGGATTTCCTTATTTTCTCCTTTCCCTCACCTGACATAGTGGTTGCTATTTTATTACAAACAAATGAGGTTGGGCTAGAGCAGCCTATTGCCTATTTTAGCAGAGCTTTGAGGGATGTCAAAGTCAGGTACGACATTATGGAGAAGCAGGCCTATGCCCCGGTAAAGGCTCTCAAAGCCTTTAGAACCTATGTCCTGCAGTCAAAAATCATTGCCTATGTCCCCTCAGTCACTGTTAAAGACATTCTTATTCAGCCTGACATAGACGAGAGGAGGATTAAGTGGATAGCCAAGATCCTTGAGCTTGACTTAGAAATAATGCCTACCAAATTAATCAAAGGTCAAGGCTTAGCTAAGTTGTTGGCTGAAGCAAATTGCAAAGCTTTGGGGGTAGGTTTCATCAATCAATGCTCAGAAAATCAGCAGGATCAACTATCTGATATAGACCCTCAAGTAGAACCCTAGTTGGTTCTATGTCCCTGGTATAAGGATGTCATATATTTTCTGTAGAATTTGTGGCCTCCAAATGGCCTGCAAAGAAACAGGGCAAGAGATCTGAAGCTCAAAGCAGTCAGATACTACCTTGTCGATCAAGTTTTATATTGGAAAGATCCCCTGGGGGTGATTTTGAAATGTATGAATCCACAAGAGGCTGATAGGATCATGGCTGAATTTCACGATAGCCAATGTGGAGGGCATCATTTATGGAATGCCACAGCCTACAAAATCCTCATGGCTAGATACTACTGGCCCATTATATTCACTAGTGTCTGCAGAAAGGTCAGAGCCTATATCAAATGTCAAAGATTTGCAGGAAAACAATAGCTCAAGTCTTTTCCTTTAAAGCCTGTGGTTGTTTCAGGACCTTTCCAGCAATGGGGCCTAGATTTTATTAGAGAAATCCACCCTGCTTCCAATGGGCAGCACAGATGGATCCTAACTACTACAGATTTCTTTACTAAGTGGATTGAAGCTCTCCCCACTAGGATTGCTTCCCACAAGGTAATCATTGGATTCCTAGAAGACCTCATCACAAGATTCGGCTGCCCAAGAAAGATTGTTACTAATAATGCAACCTCTTTTAGGGCTGAGCTTTTATCCAAGTTCTATGAGAAATTCGAGATCAAACCGATTCACTCTACCTCATACTATCCCCAGGGAAATGATCTAGCAGAGTCCTCCAACAAAAGCATGATAAGGATCATCAAAAAACTATTGGAGGACAACGAAAAAGCCTGGCATTCAAAGTTGAAATTTTCTCTATGGACCAATCGAGTGACCACAAAGAGATCTATAGGCATATCCCCTTTCAAATTAGTCTATGGAGAAGAGGTTGTTTTTCCTTCTCAGTTAGCCATTCCTGTAGAAAAATTCCTTCAGGATCATCAAGAAGAGCCTAATGATATGATCAGGAGAATTCATCAATTGGTGGAGGTCTAGCAGGCTAGAGAGAAAGTAATGAGTAGAATTCAGGACCATCAATAGAAGATCAAGCAGGCTTTTGATAAGAAGGCCAAGAAAGAGGATTTCCAGATCGGAGACCTGGTACTAAAATGGGATGCTCCTAAGAAGGATAAGGGCAAGCATAAAAAATTTGAGGCCCTGTGGATCGGGCCTTTTAGGATCTTTGAAATATTTTCAAATAATACCTACAGGTTGTGAGATTTGAAGGATCAAGAAGTTTTCAATGGCCCTGTGAATGGGCATTTCCTGAAAAGATTTTTCTCTTGAGCTGCACATGGCTCTTCTGTGATTGTAAATATTCCTTTTTTTTGTCTTTAATCTTCAAATAATGACTCCATAGGCCAACAGAAAGGCACTGAAACTGCAAAATGAGTCCTTAGAGTATCACAGGGACGACTCTATCCCCCATGGAGCCTAATGTTAACAACAATTTTGTCTTGGGCACAAGAGTACCCAGGTCTGCAGGTTACATGAGCAACGCCCAAGCGCAGCACGGAAAAATCTCATTTTAGGATACAAGTCAAGTGAGTGGGTGAATTTTTGTTGTCAACAGTCGAGATCCATATATAGGGAAGATCGAAGGTCATTGGGATTTTGGGGCTACCAAGTTGCTCGAGATATAACACAAGAGATAGCATGTATATTTCTAGACAAAATATGGGTCGTCCGATCCAGTTGGGGCAGGTGGCAGCCAATTGGCATTTCTGGGATCGACATTTCGGGAGACAAGGGATCTCCCATCCACTGTAGCTGAAATTGCCAAAATGTGAAATGTCGAAGGCACCTTTGAATATGAGCCCAAGGTCCTAGTGCTAGGTCACATCAAGCGAGCCTGAGAATGGAGGTATCCCCCTTTTAATGACAAAGCCATCTTGGTCATTCATTTGAAGGACACATGGCGCACATCCGTTCTTTCACAGTTTGGTCAATTGAGAATTTGACGAAGAAGCACATCGTGAACCTCAGTGCAAGAAATCTCGAAAAGATCAGGACCATTCATCAGAAGGACAACCGATGCAAGATCTGAGCCACAGGTGGGGCCTTTCGGGATTTTCATAGTGAAAGCGCCAAAGACAGAATCTTAGTTGTCCATCCAAAAGGAGGCGTGGTGCGCAATCAAGTCATGTTGGCATTCGGGAGTTCAACGGGTAAGCACTCCTCGTCATTTCACATCTTGAAACCCTGAACCCCAAAACGCCAAAAACACCTAGATTCAGGCCCACGGTCATAGTGCCCAGTCATAGAGGAACATGCTTGGGGAAAAGGCGCTAGTGCGCACCATATGATGAGACGGGTCCCAAAACGTCGACGTCATTTTAGCCGTCTGATCAAGGGCTGCGTGGTGCAAGATCTAATCACATCGGCATGTTGGCATTAAAGAGTTCAAAGGGTAATGGTTCCTTGGAATTTCACATATCGAAGCCCTAAACCCTGAAGCATCGAAAGCGCCTTTGAGGATAAGCACAGGGTCACGACCTGTGGTCACTTGGGGAAATAGAAAAAGTTGTACAAAGGGGGCCAAAAGTGTCGAGGTGAGCTTCAGAGGGGGGGCACCATGTTCTCCAGGTGTCGGTTTGACTTGGTCTCAATCCTGATACCTTCTTGGAATGAATGAAGAAGAGAGGGGGTGGTTGAAACCTCACCTCACTCATTAATTGCAAGGTATGGAGGTCCCGGCAGGAAGTCCGCCTGAGGTGGTCCTCTGTACTGTTTTTTTCCACAGAAGCCATGCTGAGTCCTCGAATCACCAGGGAAGTCTGCACACACTAATGTAGCATTTAAGGGCTCAGCTACCCCCTGGCATGAGCCATGCAAAGTTAATATGGCATATGACAGAGGAGTGTAGGCCAGATTTGATTGAAGAGACACCCCATCCTAAAAGTCTAGGATGCCTCTGTTGGGCAAATGTTGAGGGTATATGTACTTAGTTTTGATTTTTTTTTCAAGGGATCAATGGTTGAGTGAGGCTCCTGATTGTAAAAGATTTAATGAAGCACTGGCTATTCTGGTTATGCATTGACTCTTGATACTTCTTGCCTTATGAATGTCAATTTCTTTCATATCTTTGTTTGCACTGTGTTAGAACAGCTCGAAATTGGAGGATCCAGTTGAGTTGTAGTTGTTATAGGATGATGTAGGTTGGATCACTGTAACAGTTGCATTGTCTCTAATTGGTCTTGCGATTTTCTCAACGCTGAATGACTTGGAATTGGAGGATCCAGTCAAGTCACCCCTTCAGTTCCCCGAAACTCTGAACCAAGAACATCTTGCATTTAGAGTTTTTTTTCTGCAAACTGCTGAAAGGACTGTTGCCTGAGGTAGTTTTTCTCACTCCTCTCACCAAGTATTCCACCTACTCATCTTACAATCAACCCACTGACTGAAGTTAGATCAAGAACTCCTTTGTTCTTTACATGCCAGACCTAGTCCTTGAGTTAGAGTGATTCCGTCCTGAGTCTCTAACCATTTGATCATCCATTAAACTTATCATGACATAAAACTAATGGGCATTGGGCTCTTCTCCTGTCACAATCCAGGAGTGACTTATGATGCTAACACGTTCAATATTGGATACATTTTTCTACTGTTATAGACTCTTATTTGATAATAGAATTAGAGTCTTCTTTTGTCTTCAATATTAGAATTGCTCATGCATCTTATCTTTCTATACTTTTCTTCAGTTTGTCTTAGCTTCTAAAGACTGTCATCTCTTTATTAAGCTCATAAACTTGTATTGAAGGACTTCTTTCTATCTTGTATTGACCCTACACCTAGTTGTATTTGGTTATCAAGATTAGTATTCTTCATCCCCTGTTTAAACTATCTTGTCTGATTATTGATTTCTAAAAGCACTGTCTTATTCAAATATATGATGAGATGTCCATTTCATTAGTCATTGAGTTATCCCATTGTTCCAAGCATACCAAATTTACCATATTCTTGAGTTACCAAGCATATTTTGCCTACAACCCCAAAGAGTTTCTTGGAGTGATAAGAAATTGGCGTTGTTGCCAAGGAGAGGAGATTGAAGCTCAGCTTCCCTAGGAGATGACATTAGATCTACTCCTTGATGATAGACAAAGATTAGACATTACATTGGTTGTAATCATCTATCTGGCGACTCCATGAAGGACGAATTCAGTGGCGACTCCATTGTTCAGAAATATGTTGGTGTATCCACTAGTATGACATGAACCATATCTTTGCTAAGAGGTATGTGTTCTGTGATTTTTCAAAAATTGTTGGCTTCCCTAATCTAGTGCCTAGTAGAGATGAATGGGAAAATAGTCTTCCCAGATTTCGAGGAGAAGAATGGGAAGTGTCAGCTGAACATTTGTTGGACTTTCATGATTACATGCATCGGTTGCAAGTTGTGCATGAGGATGTTTAGATCCAGCTCTTCTATTTATCATTAGAGGGAATTGCTTGTGATTGGTACCGGTCTCTGCCTTATGCCAGTATCAACTCTTTGGTATATTTTCATGCTTCTTTTCATGTGTTTTGTAAATACCATTTTCCAGATGATCTTCTCTATCCTGAGTGTTGTCATGAATTTCATTTATTGACTAAAGATTCAGATGTTCATGAAGAGTATGTTGCTATAGAGAATACTCTTCATTATTGAGAGATTGATGATTCACATTATGATAACCATTGTGATGCTTTAAACATTGTATTAAATGCATCCTTTAAATATGGTTGTGATAAAGATTCATTTATCCCTTTTGAAAATTTGAAAAATGATGAGAAAATTGGCATATCAGCAAGAGATAATTTTAGATCTAAAACAAATACTAAGGGAAGCCTTGAGTTTCCAGATTTGCAGACAAAAGCGGTTTGCAGCAGATATGAAGAGGAAGGCAAGGAGTTGAAGAATCCAGATCAGTATTCCATCCTATATGTTTCTCCAACAGATATCGAGCATCCTGCATTCAACAGTCAGATTAGTAAAGACAACCTTCAACATCATTTCAATTTACAGTTGGATCAACAGTCCAAAGAGGTATTGCTTTGTGAATTTGATGACCCTTTTGCTGACTATGTGGAGTCTATGAGCAACATTAATCCAAAAATATTTTTGTCAGATGAAGGTTGGTCTTGTCATCTTTTCAAATGGCATTTCCACAAGCTATGGTCTTTTTCATCTTTTGGGTCAAGATCAAGTATGATACTAGCAAGTCAATTACTTTCTTGGCTGCTTTGGAAATTTAGTTTTACTTGATCAATCTACCTCTACTGGTTAGAATAGAGATTGATAGAAGAATAAAATTTTCTTTGAGTAGGTAGATTACTTTTAGTTTTCTTGAATAATTAGAGCAGACTACAGACAGGCTACAGGTTTGTAGAGGAGCAGTCATACAAGATCAGTCATAAAAAATGCACTAGTATTTTTGGAGTATCTCCTCAAAGTTCCATTCAATATGCCCATTTCTAAATATGTTTGGCCATTGTTTTGTCTCCAAATATTTGTAGACCAAGCTTCCATTGATTGCTTTGACCTGCATTCCAAAACTTTGTTCGTATTTCCTGTAAACCCTAAATTTTAATGCTTTTCATATTTTAACAAATTTCTCTAATATTATGGTGTGTGCTTGTGTATTTTAGTCCTAAGTCTAAGCTATAACAGTATGATCCATATCACAATCAATTCAATCAAAGTCTATTAATCTACATGTCAAGCACAGTCAACTCATAAGCCAACACACAAGTCTCTAAAGCCACGCAAGTGCCAAACCTGATTCCATTCACTTGTATCATCAAGCTATTTATTATTATTATTTGTTGAGATTGCAAGTGTCAAAAGATCATGCAGGGTTTTAGGAATATAGTGTCATTTGTATCAATGACATGTGTAAAATTAGTGTCTGAAAGAGTGGTAATATGGTGCATACATTGATCTTCCAGATGCCCAATTAAGATTGCAGGTACCAGAGACTGTGCAGATAGGCATTTTTTATATCCATCTACCTATAAATATTAAGGGTGATAAAGAAAACTTATCAACTCTTCATATGGAAAAAAGAGATATTTCTCCAAGATGGAGCTGAAACCTAATCATTTTAACAAACCACTATGGGTCTGTTCGGATGGACGAATATTTCTGAAGACCTTTTTCTACACTTTATAAGCAAGAATATGACTTTCTAATTTCTATCGCTGAGCCTGTTTGTAGACCAAAATCTATGCATGAATACAATTTGACACCTCATTCATTGTATGTTGTTGTTTCTGTGGGGCTTGAAACTGAAACAATTACTTCTTTCCTCAACAAGTTATCGAAGACTTCCCAATGAGATCATTGTTTTCATTAACAGATCAACAACAAATTATGGAAAAGTCAAGCTTGTGTTGAAAAAATCGCTATTTTGTGGAGTCCCCATATCTGGAGGTTCTAAAGACCTTGCTTAAATATGTTGTAATTGCTTGGCCAAGATTACATTCATCTGAGGTCTCTGATATAAAGGGAGGGGATACGTTCACAGTTAGTAAATCTCCTAATGAAATGGGAGGAAGCCACATACAACTCATTGATAGTGAAGATATCACAACAACGATTGAAGAAAAAGAAACACATTCATTTGAAATAGATCCTGCTCAAATTGAAAATGTGAAACAGCGTGGGGATAAGATAATTGTTTTCGTAGACAATCTTTTTGCACTTACAGAATATGCAATGAAGCTCAAGAAACCCATGATTCATGATGCTACCATTCATAGAAAAAGAACAAGGATCCTGTATGCATTCAAGCACAACCCTGATGTAAATACCGTCTCATTCTGGTTCTCGTCGTCAAGAAGCATAACATTTGGGATGCATCTTGCAAGCTAAGGGAGATGTATTACTCTACAAAGAGTCAACCAGATTCCATCACCTATATTATCAGATATGAAATATAATCATCGATTAATGAAAAGCTCAAAGGTTTTAAAATTCAATGCATGTTAGATATGGGTTTTAAAAAATTTTCATGCTAGCCACGAATTATATGCCAAACTCCCAGTCACACAAATCAAGTTACAAAGCTCAGCACTGATAGATGATCTCCTTACCTTTAAATTATATCACAAGTGTTGGCAGAGGAGGTAGCACCCAAAGCGTTAAGCCTAAATCATATGAAAAAGAAGCTCATGAGATGGCCTTTTCTCTTGCTACAACTCATCAAAGAATCTGGTCTTCACTTCGCAATTGTTGCAGATGTCAAAGAAATAGTGCCTAGTAGTTTACAGGTGTTTAAACGTTTTCTTTTCTTGCCAATAAACAGTTTTTGATTTGCAGATCCCCTCTTATTTAACTCATATGGCGCGCAAAGCCAAAACTGAAGCAAGTCGATGCTAGATTGTTGAGTTCTTGAATGAGTGACAGTTGTAGGGTTTGCAAGATTTCTATTAGCAGATCAATCGCTTCCTCTTACCAAAACTCATCACAAATCCAAAGGATCTAAATCATCCGATGCATGGGATATTTGATATATCAATGCAAATAGACAGTTGCCAAAATGCCTGATTTGCAGGCAGAGAATGTGCGTGTAGCTGTTCAATGGAGAAATGTGGCATTTTTTGACAGGAACGAAGATATTTGGCTACGAGGAGGAGTGAAGAGCCATGAGAACCTGCAAATACATAAATGATAAGAGTCAAAGACATTGATCAGAAAAATACATTGTGCAAACAAAAGTTCAAAGGGTTCTCACCTTTTGGGTTTCCTCTTTACCATTTAAACCGACCACATTTTTCAAATCATAGCAGATAGACGAGTTGCTCACAGAACACAAGGGTGAAATACAATAAGGTCGACGATGATAACCTTTGTCAAGAATACCCAAAAAATTCATTGGTGTTGTATGGATATTGGTTCACCAGGTGCAATGATGCTCTTTAAATAAACCAAGCAGGGTGAAGTGTTTGATTCAACACACCAAGGTTTCTTTTCTTTTCTTGGTACATTATGTTTAGAAGATGTTTCAAAGTGTTTCTAATAAATGATCTATTGTTATTGCAACTTTTTGCTGAAGGCATCTCAAGACAAATGCTTTGTATCTGAAGTTGCTGGAAAATGAAAAGTCAAAGACCTCAAGCTACCTACAATGCTCTCATTCAAAGGTTGGATTTGTTCTCGAATTTCCAAACCATGGTTACAGATATCACCATCCTACCTATGTCCAACACTTCTCTTCTCAATGAAGAGATTGCCACAAAAGATGCCATGTCGATGTGCAAATAACATTTCCAGGGGAGTTTGAAGCAGACATGTTACAGATAAAGAAGATTGTGAAAGATAACAAAAAATTTTGGAGAATAGCCATATGATAAATTGTAAAGGCTGAATGACTCCGTGCCTAATACTAAAGTGACAAGGTCTGCCAGGTTCTTGGAGACCTCATAGGGAGGTCTCCATCCCAGTTGGAGCCAGATGTTAGCGATCAAATAATTCATTCTAAAATTTGTTTGAAAAATGATTCTTAATATTGCGAGGGACTTTTGACTGCCTTCCCAAGCTCTAAATGTAGATTTGAAAGAACCATTGGAAATATTATGATGTCTAGATATTAATCGACTATTCAAGTGTGAAAAGAAGACTCTCCACGACTCAGAAATTTGATTTTTCCCAAGGTAGTTTTCATTAAAAAATATGGGTTTTCACCATCTTATTGGTTTTGAAATCCGCTAGTTAGCTATTAAAAGCTTTCCTTTTCACCAGCTAAAGGGGTAGATTCAGGGAAAATTAACTGGTGAAACCTGTTACATGGCAGCAAGGTCGTATTTTTGCCCAGATTTGACTTTTTCTCAACCAAATCTTTCGAGGTTGGTGTCTAAAGATGCAAAATAATTAAATACATCAGATTTAAGGTTTTATCTTGATTTATTTAATGTTTAAGAAGATGGAAAAGTGAAAATGGTGACCTAGTTCATGAGCAAAAAACTGTTATTTTTGCCAAAGGTGGCAAATTCAAATTTCTTATGAAGATTCATCAGCCTTGAAAGTTTTTCTACATCTGTCAAAGAGTTTGGAGGATATGAAGGCTATCAAGATAGAGTTTGACTCCTTAGATATGATATTTTCCTATTTTGTTTTGACTTTCCATGTTTAGTATTCTAGATCCATTTTTATAAGATCTCATCCTACACTTGTTGTATCTATTTTGATTTGAATATTTTTAGCAAATCTGATCCATCTTTTAAGGATCTAGATTTCATCTTGTAAGGCTATATAGCCAAAGACATTTGGAGCACCAAGGGGTTCAATCTTGGATACATTTTTCTACTTTTATAGTCTCTTATTTGATAATAGAATCACGGTCTTCTTTTGTCTTCAATATCAGAATTCCTCATGCATCTTAGTCTTAGCTTCTAAAGACTGTCATCTCTTTATTAAGCTCATAAACTTGAATTGAAGGACTTCTTGTTATCTTGTATTGACCCTACACCTAGTTGTATTTGGTTATCAAGATTAGTATTCTTCATCCCCTGTTTAAACTATCTTGTCTGATTAATGATTTCTAAAAGCACTATCTTATTCGAATATGTGATGAGTTGTCCATTTCATTAGTCATTGAGTTATCCCATTGTTCCAAGCATACCAAATTTACCATATTCTTGAGTTACCAAGCATCTTTGGCCTACAACCCCAAAGAGTTTCTTGGAGTGATAACACAACCTAGGAGAGTTTCCTGGAGTGATAACACACCCTACCACCCTAATTATAAATATTTTCTGGAATGATAGCTTACAACAATACATATATGGAAATGCTTACCATTTCTTCTCCATTCTTCAATTCTGCTATGCTTTTATCTGTTCATCCTTGGCTCCACTTGTTCTCTCTTTCGATATGCTCTTTCTATATTCTTCGTATGTTGTTAGGTTCTTGTACATTCTTCTCTTTTCACCATTTCTTCTTTGTCCTGCTTCTGTTCTTCATCTCTGATTTTTTTCTCACTCTATTCATACTATAATTTTCATTACATACATTTCAACTCATTTTTCATAGAAAACAACCAAGACCACTTAGTCATTGCCTTTTTATTTTGTGCTTTCTCTCCTAATCCATTACAATATGAATCTCCAATGAACAAGAACAATGATTTAGCTTATCTGTTACACTACGAATATCCAATGCTAGAAACAATGATTCAGTTAGTATAACTAAATTGTAACTGGTCAAGAAATCACAAAGTGAAATAGTAACCCTTTGATCATATTGTCTATTTAATCTACGTTGTTGGATTATACGTGTAGAGGCTTAAATCACGAAGTGAAACAACAACCCTTCAATCATAATGCCAATTTAATCAGCACCGTTGGATTAAATCCACAGAGGCTCTAAGTTCCCCTCCACGTGACCACTGGCTATGACCATACGCCAACCAAAAAGGCTCTTCATGACTTCACACATCGGATATTCTGCTGCGAGTCACCTCCATTCTCCCAACTCCCGATCTCCGAAGAAGAGCCTAGCTACTCTAGATCCTTTCCTTATTCTCCGCTGATGTGACCTTGGCTATGACTTGGGGCCAAGCACTTCGAGAATTCACATTTCATGAACTTGCAAGTTATCTCACTTCCTTTCTCTGATTTCTGAACTCCCGAACTCCAAACTTTGTCGTGTCAGATCAACATTCCATGACCTTCAGTAATCCAACAACCAAGAACTCCTCTTCATGAATCAAGA
The DNA here is from genome assembly GCA_000966675.3 of Picea glauca. NCBI lineage: Eukaryota > Viridiplantae > Streptophyta > Pinopsida > Pinales > Pinaceae > Picea > Picea glauca. Next base: position 810,715 of record JZKD02S1622785.1, read on the forward strand.
ATTCACAACTTCATGTTTCAGTCACATCCTTTCTCTGATGTCTAAACTTCTGAACTTCACTGTGTTAGATCAATGATCCACAATCCTATGTGATCTGATGACCCAAATCTTCTCTTCGTGAATCAGGACTTCGCGTTTCACGAGGTCAAAATTCAGATAAACTTCTTTCTTTCGTTTCCCAATTTCCGAACATCGCTCTCATCTAATTGATGGCCCACAAGATTCCTCAATCCAATGGTCCATATCTCACTAGGACTTCACATTTTAGAACTTTGTAAATGGATCTTTCCCACTCTCACCATTTAAACCTTCAAACCTTTCAAACCATTGTCTCACGATTCCTTCCTTCCTTCTCACCATTCTTTGTTGACATCAATGACAACACTGACAGGACACCTAACAAAGAAATCACCAACAATCTCCCCCTTTGACATTGCAAAGAACTCTCCAACACGGTAAAGGTGGTAATAACTCCCAGAGAAAAGGACAGAGAAAAGATGGAAAGCCTCAAGAAAACCAGTCCATGAAACAAGAAAAAAAGGGTAATGGGAAGTTGTAGAAGGACATTGGAAAGTGGTGTGAGTTCCACAAAATCCCTTAGCACAACACTGATAAATGTCCCTCCAAACAATCATTCTTGGCTGAGATGAAAGCCTCAAAGTCATATGCTAAATTATACTTTTATTTGGAACTAGATAAGGGAAAATGGATCACTGACGCAGAGCCTAGTGTCACTATCGCCACCTACTTTGGGGAAAAATACCCCTAGTCAGGGTCTAAAGGATAGGCAGAGCGATGACTCCTTAAAATATAGAAACTTACCTATTCTTACCCAATCTCACAAACCCTAATGATTGCTTTTAAAAAAGGGAAACAAGAAAAAGATGAATAATGACACCTTGTATCCTTTCATTCATAGTAGATCCCCCTTATCTACTACTTGCTCCTAAGTTGTAGATCTCCTCCCAAAGATGACCTGAAACAACATAAAAATAAATCTACAAGATCATATATGCAATCATTATTTACATAAATATGTACTAATTCTCATGAAATAAGTTGTAAACATTCAAAATTATTCACAAGAACATATACATATGTATTGGGAAATGCGAGCTCTCTTTTATTGATAACATATAAGGAAGATTACAACCAGAATATTTAATGTCAACACTGCTCTACAAACCTCACTTGGGTTCCTCCAATAAGACTCCAAGTGCATTAATCCAACAATCACTAGCAAATCCTCACAATTATCATGTAAAAATAAGGGGCTTGATGGATTGCATAAAGAGGATGAGAGAATGAGATTGTTGAGGATGGATACTCAAAACTAGATGCATAAGCTCAAAGAGAAAGAAAGAGAAATTTGGGCAAATTTTCTTTGCTTCTTCCAAAAATATCTCAAATGACCCCCCTAGGGCCCTTTTTATATAGACATTTGATGGTTATTCGGTTGTGAGAAGGGCTACAAGAGGTAAGAATGGCTATGCAACCCAAAATAGCCCGTAAACCCCAACGAAGAGCACATAATTTTTATTTTTTTCAACTTTTGTGACTAAAAGCGGGATGTCAATGATTAGGTCGAGTGTGTACGTGGGATGTCTATGTATCATGTAGTGTATGTACGTGGGCTGCATGTAGATCAGGATGTGAAAACCTTGAAAAATGAGATATTTTGACAAGGAACTCCAACAAAAGTGATTTGCAAGTGTGTATATGGAGGGCCCATGATAAAAAATGAACAATGGTGGAATTTTGGACTATGACACCACCATAAAAGTCTAGCTAGAGGAACCAGAGGAGATTGAAGAAGGGGAGCGCCTCTTCCACTCACATATGTGGGTCAAGGGGAACTCTCTCCATTTCATTGTTGACAGTGGTAGCCAAAAGAACCTAATTTTAGAAGAGGTCATCAAGAGATTGAACCTAACAACGATGCCACATCCTCAAACATATGTCATCAGTTGGCTCAGCCAAGTATGATACATCCACATCAGCCGGAAATGTCGATTGCACTATGGCATCAAACCCTTCAAAGACAAGGTATTGTGTGATGTTTCCCCCATTGAAGTTTTTGATTTTATTTTAGGACAACCATATATGTGGAAGTTTCATGTTGTTTATGAATCTAGGCCCCATAGTTTCATTATTAATTTGGGAGTTCAACTCTATAGGGTACCAGAGGGAGTCCCAACTATTGTGGTATCTTTGATCTCCATGAAGTAGTGAAAAAAGGTGGTCTCTAAGAATGGCATATTTGTCCTCTTTATGGTTTGGTCGAAAGGATAACATAAGGTCATTGTAACCGCCAAAACCTTTGCATGATGTCTCTCTACATAGTAGCAGTAGGTGGACAAGATAGTAGAATATCAAAAAGACATCTTTGCCTCTCTTACCAGGGTGCATTTGCACTATCAGGTAAAGAAATAAATTGATTTTACACTTGATGCTCCTCTACCTAACGACCCTATATACAGGTGTTCTATGATGGAGAATGAAGAAATCAAATGCGATATCCAAGAGATAATTCTGAAGGGCCACATCACACCAAGCTCCTCACCTTGCAAGATCCCAATTTTTCTTGTACATAAGAAGGACAGGACATGGCAAATTTGTATTGATTACAAAGCCCTAAAAAAATAACATTCAAGAACCAATACCCAATCCCTTGGATTGATGATATTCTTGATCAGCTCAAGGGATCCAAATTTTTCAGTAATATTGATATGAATTTATGGAAGATAGCCTTCAAGTCTAAAGAAGGTCTCTTCAAGTGGTTGTTCGTGCCTTTTTTCTTAACTAATGCCTCGTCCACATTCATGTGGATGATGGATGATATATTGCAGCCATTCACAAACTCCTTTGTGGTCGTATATCTGGATGACATCCTCATATTTAGAAAAACTTGGGAGGAACACTTGAATAACATCCATAAAGTCTTGGGAACCCTGCGACAACACAAGTTATATGCCAATTTGGAGAAGTGTTCCTTCAACATGTAGATAATCCAATATTTGGGATACATATTAGATGAGTGGGGTGTGCATTTGGATCCAAAAAATATCCAAGTCATCTGTAATTGGCCGACGTCAAAGACATTAAACGAGGTCCATAGTTTCTTGGGCCTCGCAAACTTCTACTGTAGTTTTGTGTTGGGTTTCTTTCATATCGCATGGGCCCTAAGACAGGTGACCAAGGGTAAATAAAAGGATAAGTTTGTTTGGGTCGTGTCCCAATAGAAAGAATTCAAGGATTTTAAATTCCATCTCTATTGTATCCTTTTCATCACTTGAATGAGCAAAAGAGGGACACTTGCAAGTGCAGTTGGGTCAGCTGAACATGATAGAAGTTAGTGCAAGAATTAGACACATCAAGCACAAAAAAAAAATAAACAACTAAGCTAATAAAAACTAAAGTGCATAAGGAAATTAGAACCAAAATCAACCAAACAATTGACCAATATTCATGCCACCAATGGATATATTGCATTAGTGGGAAAACACCAAAGAGAAAGGGAGACTTATGGGTCCCCTATTCCTCAAAGGGAGGTCTCTTGAATCCCCTATGAGAGAGCTCTTCTTACAAATATCAAACTATAAAGGAAATGGTGAAGAAATCCAAAGTTCATTCCCCCCAAGAGGTGAGGTGAATAGCTCAATGAAATGATGCTAGTATACTCCAAGAAGGAAAGAGGTTCCTTGTAGGAGAATAGAGGCAGCATAACAATACAAATAGATTCTTGGAAATATAGTGCACCCATGGCCTCTTTTTATAGCAAATCTTTGAGGCATTATCCAATCGGTCTTTAGTGTGAACAAGGGGCCCTTTAGGGCACCTTTAGGTCTTTAACCAACCCCCCACTCCAATTCAGCTCGGATTTGGGGGTCAAATCGACTTGGGAGATGAACCATAAGTGGGTGGGAGGTCGACCAAAATGATAAATGCGTTTTTCTGAGGTGTGGGCGGATTTTTTCTTACACAGTCACGCATTGGGCACATGTGTGCTTTTCCTGCATTTTTGACTGGTGCACGTGCACATGCTTCCTTTATATTATGAGCACATGATGATTTTATAACCAGTTGTATAGTTTGTGCCTTTTGGAAATGCATTTTTTGGGCAATGAATGAACTAATAGGTGTTTGGAGATGTTGGATTCTTGTAACCATTTGCGGACAAAATTTCAGTCATAACAGATGCCCCCTGATGTGTGAGGTTAGGATCTTCCCCCCAAAAATGACTTGTTGACTAGGTATTTCAGCATAGAGTGATCAGTGAACATTTTAAAGTGTCCTCCCAACAAGTACTAGAGAAACTTCTACAACGCATACACCATGGCTAACCCTTCTCTCTCAGTGGTAGTGTAATTTATCTCAGCTATTGATAGGTTCCTACTAGAAAAGGCTAACAAGTGGTCAATGTTTCCAGCTCTTGGTTGTGCTAACAAAACTCCTAATTCAATAGAGGATGCATCGACATGCACGTGGAACTCCTTTTTGCAATCTGGGAAAACCAAAAGAGGCATAGTAACCATTTTTTGTTTTAGCGTGTCGAAGCTCTGCTGGCATTCTTCTATCCATTGGAACTGATAATATTTCTTCAAAATATTCTCCATGGGTGTTGTGATCTATACATAGCCTTTAATGAACTTCTTGTAGTATCCATTATGTCCCAGTGCAGTGCGCATCTGTCTGACTGAAGTAGGGGGGGGTAAATCAACTATAATGGCAATCTTAGATGGATCTACCAACAATCCCTACTTACACACAATATGGCCTAGCAACACTCCAAAGGGTGAAAATAAGATGCACTTCTTCAGGTTAAGGGAAATCTGACATTACCTACACTTATCCAACATTAGTCTTAAACATTCAATATGATTCTACAATAAGATAAAAATAGTCCAATCATCAAAGTATGCTTCCAAAAACATATGTAAAAACTCCTTGAATTCATCGACCACCACCCTATAAAATATGGTTGGTGCACTCTTCAATACAAATGGCATCACTGTATACTGGTAGGATCCCCATTCTGTTGCAAATGTGGTCTTATGGTGATATTCCTTGGAAATCCTGATTTGATGGTATCTTGAGAATCTGTCTGTAAAGGAGTAGACCTCCTGTCCTCCCACATTGCCTAACACTTCATCAGTAAATGGTGTAGGGAATGGATCATGTAGACATGCATCATTCACCTTCATGAGATCTGCACAAATTCTAATCTCTTTGGTCTTCTTATCCCGTACCACCATAGGGCTAATCCATTATGACTCTTCAACAGGTTCTCTGATTCTTGCTTCCAGAATTATATCTAGTTCAATCTTCACTTTCTCTTTATATTTAGGGTTCAATATGTAAGGTCTTTGTTTGACTGGACTTGCATCTGGTTTCAAGGGGATCTTCATCTCTCCCATGGGCCCCTTAATTTCCTTCATCTCAGTGAACTTGGTTGGAAACAAGTCTTAATATTAATGCAGTAACTTTGTGATCTTGTCAATAGTGGCAACATCCCAATAATCTTCGATATTAGCAAGCTTCAGTGTTTTCTCTATCCCAATATTGAATTTCTTGATCTTGATCGGTTGTCCAATGAAAGGTAGTTCAACTCCTGGTCCTTATACATCTCTTTGTCCTTCTGTTTCTGTGATGTTCACATTCCTAGGATCATCGTCTTCCTCAACATTGATATTGTAACAGCTTTGCAATTTCTGAAGAGGCGTAGTTCATTCATCCTCTTCTTGCTCCAAAGGAAGGGGAGGTGCTTCCTCAAAGACTCTTTGTCTTACAATATATAACACTTAATCCACTATAGTATATTGTATTTAAAATAAAAAGGTAGTGACAAAGTTCTGAGTCATACCTTCCCAATCTACGGTGATGAGGCATAGTTCTTCCTAAAGATACCAATTGATAGGGGTTGTGTCTAGTGTGTTAATGAATTTGTGCACCCACTGCTCTTGAGGAATGTTTCTCCAGGATTCCTCACAACTTCGCACATGGTCCTTCAGATAGTTTCGACTTGTGTATTTAACTTCGCAACCTTCAATGTTGTCTGAAAATCGCATTGTCATCAAAGTACTACATTGTACCCATTCTGTAATGTTATTTTTGTGCGTTCCCCACCATCTTGATGGACTTTATTTCAAGTCCTCCTCTAGTGCCAAAAACCATTTTTGTATCGATACAATTCCTTCAAATTCCATCAAGAAATCTTCTAAATGATTTAGACCATCAAAGGTGGGCAGGTTACTTACTGTTGTGTCAATCCAACGAACTTCTCTGGTCAGTCTAGTACATCTTCTTGTAGACACTTCATACATTATATTATGCCAGTTCTCTAGTGATTCTTCTGAGTCTGATGAACATGCGTTGTCACTTCGCGAGCTTATGTTCCCATCTGTTGTAGGATTAATGTAATCCTTATGTCTGGCTATCAATTTTTATATGTTTTCTAGTTCATATGCGTGGTATTCTTCTTTGATGGGCTCGGTATACCTGCGACCTTCATCAGGATCCAAAGGTGAAATGACCCTAAGGCCATCTCCTTCAAACGACATTCTTCTTTTCTTTAAATCCACCATAGTAGATTTGTTGAAATCCCAATCAATTCCTAACAACATGGGATAAGGACAAATTTCATCAACTATCTCAATTACTTTGAAGTCAGCAAATGTTATGACCCCATCGATGTCCATAGGGACATGTTCCAGTCTTCCAAAGGGGCTCATGGCTTGTTGATTAGCCATCATGAGCCTGATAAGGGAATAGATCAACTTAGGATTTCCCATTAGTGTCGAGGTCTGCTTCGTCATGACATTGACTTCCGACCCTAAGTCGAGGACCACACAGTCTATATCATACTCTCTAATCTAAGAATTCATATGTAGTTCCTTATTTTTCCTTCTCTTTTTGGATATTTGATGTACTACTCTATTCAGTATGGGATCTATCTTTCCTAGCTCATACTGTTTGATCAAATTTTGTAGCTCTTGTACTACACTTTCATATTTTATCAAATTAATACAAGTGCATAAGAATTCCATGAGCTTTCTTACCTCTTTTCCTTCTCCAGGCAAAGTGGACTGATCAAAGGCCAGGGGAATTCCTCATTCTCTCACTTCTGGTTGTGCCTTTGATGAAGAAGACTGATCTCTTCTGAATTATTTTCTTTCCTCCTGTTAGCACAAGATTGGTTTATGCCTCAACATTGCTTAAGTGGCGCTACCTAATATTTCACAGAGAACGGAATCTACATTTCATTATTCATTTTCACAAATGAATACAATTGTTATGGGATTTTTATTTTTTTGGGGGAAAATTGAAATTATATTGAGTTATTCCCAATATCCAAGTTCAAGCATCAAATCACCCATGGATTTATGCTACCGAATTGCATGCAGAAACACAATCGGGCGCTACCTATAGGCACCGCGTAATATTCTGGCAGAGGCTAAATTGTGCATAGTTATTTTGCCAGTTTAGAGTCACTAATTTAAAACTTGGGTTATGAGAAGTTGAGGATGTATTTTTGAAAAATGGAGGAGGTTTTTGTTCATAACATTCCAAATAAAAAAACCTCTCTCAATTTTTTAAAATGTGTTTTGGTTTAAGAGATATTGGATATAGAAGTAGGTGTTGCGTACTCTGCATAATGGCGCCGCGTACTAATTTCCTATAGTGGTCACGGTTTTCATATTCGCCTTGTTGGGAGGTTGCCACATTTCAAGGAGAGTTTGAAAAGCTTCTAAAGGATCAGTTATATGTCAAGGGACACTTGCACCTAATATTTATCTCCAACAAATTCCTCATGCAATGAGGTGGAGACATTTCATTAATGACTTCCAACAAATTCCTGAAAATCAGCAGTTTGTTGGATTCTTGTCTCTTTGACTGTTGCCACCTATATACAAGGCTTAGAATCCAATGGAGGAGATGGGACTCGACCTCCTTAGTTCATTTGGATTCTATTGTATATTTAAAGAAGGAGAGATCTCTTGAAGAAGTGGAGGGATGAGACAAGAGAGGCTAGAGAGAGTAGGAATATGCAATTTTCTGTGTGTGTTCATTTGTAAGCCTGTGGGCATTTTAGGATTGTAAGCATTACTGCTATTGGAGACTCATGAGAGCTATGATTTCAGATTGTAACTCTTCTTTTATATTTCTTCTTATTTGAATATATTGCAGATTTGAGGATCAAAGGCTGCCAATGATTTATGGATCCCTAAGTAGTGGAGGATTTGTTGTATTTTTCCCATCAGTCATTGTTTATATTTAGGTATTTGTTGATTCATTGAATTGAGAGGATCTCTATTTACTGAACATTGTATGATAATTTTTCCTTCTTCATGTCTTCCACCTATCAACGTATAATCTTGTTTTCTGTAAAGCAACTTTTGTGCCTTAGATGAGTGGGATGTTTGTGACTCCACTTCCCATTGGTGTAGCCTACTGATCTGCAATGTGTTTCCCTCTCTCTTTCTTTATCCATATTGTTGATCCACCTATTCAAAACCAAAGTCATCTTTTAAATTCTAATGGGTGTTGATCTTATGCTTTAGCAGTCAAATTGTGACTTTCAGTGCTAACACCTCCTCAAATGTTTACTTTTCTTTTCTTGCATCAAACACTTGTGTCTTCTCCACATCTTGTCTGACTCCTGATTGTTTTGTATTCTTCCCTGGAGTCACCCTGTCCTCTCCTGTAGTAGCACCTCCTATAGTGATAACAATGACTCGTGGATCTACACCACGAGGTTCTTCTGTGATGAGTTGTACTTGTTGGTTTCCTCCTTGTCTTTCCTAAAGTTTGGCTAACAATGCAGGACAATCTTCGATGACATGCTCAAATGAGTTGTAGTAACTGCAAGTGGTACAAGGGTTTTAACAGTCACTTTCCAAATTTCCTAGCTGTGCACAATTGTAACAGATGATCTCACCTCAACCTCGAACCATGCCTCTCGCCTATCCTCTTCCTCTGAATCCACCACGAGGGTTGAAGTTTCCTCTTCCTGGGGAATTATACTGCGTAGTGTTCCCTTCTTGTTGTACTTCGCCTTGAATTTTGTATATATCCCTTGACCTTTAGTGCATGGTTCATAGGCCCTACAATCCCTATCATCATTCCCTACTGACTTACATAATGTGTAATACAAATTTGTGGGTGTCTAGACATATTTTTGCATGTACTAGCATTCACCGAGGTGATGCCTATTTCTACATACCTCGCACCAAGGTAGGGTAACTTGCTTCAAAGGACTCGGAGCTATAGGTGAAAAGTACTTGTGAAATAGGGGACAATGCTCCTTGTCATGGCCTTTCAATTTGCATCTAACGCACCAGATATCTTCTCTTTTATGTTTTTCCTTGTCTTTCTTCATATCTTCGACTTGCAGAGACAAGCTAGTTAATTGACTTAAAATTTGACTCATATCTGAGATGGATTCTCCCATAGGGGTTGATTCTAGTTTCATGGCGATCTCCAATGCCTCAGCCTGCGAAGAAATCTTCTTCTACATCAGAGGGACTTTGATGTGTGGTAAGAGGGAAGAAATGAACCATTCCTTATTTTTCTCATGTCAGATCTAAAAAGTTAGCTGACTCGTTAAGGTTTTAAACCTTTGATCAAACTCCCAAACAGGTTCAACTACTCTCTGCTTGATTTGTTTCAGCTCTGTAATGCATTGTGACTATGACTTGGGTTTCTTGAATTTTGCAACCAACACATTCTTGATCTCATTCAGCAGTCTAGGCTGTTTAAGTCCCTGGACAAGTTTCATGTATCGGTTCAGTGTGCGGTCTCTCAGGGTAGTACTAAATTGTGTTATCTTAACTGCTTCGTCAATGATTTGTTTGATTCTCCACATAGCTTTGCATAGGAACCAATTCTGATCAGGATCTTCAGATCCATCTCCTCTAAAGATAGGGAGCCTCATCTCCTCTACCATAGATATTTCTAGGCTTCCTGACTAAGTATGGGTTTGATTGTTAGTGACATTTCTCTGAGCACTATGGTGACTTTGATTCCTTATTGCTGCTAAAAAAACAAGAGGAGTAATAATACTTACTTCAACGATCTGCGTAGTTCCTGAAGTTTCTGATTCTTCTTGGTGAGGTTCATTGGTCTTCTCTTCTCCTTCCCTAGCGGGCTCTGAATGTTCCTTGTTCAATAGTTCTTCTTCCTCTCCACTGTAAAAACCTTCGTCTTGTATTAGTGGTTCGTGGTTCTGTTCAAACAAGTTCACCAGAGGGACCTCTCTAAAAGTTCTCTTACCGTGTGTATGTCCTACCTCTACATATTTGTCACTATCTAAACTCCTGAACATTAGCTTTTCACCTGGTCCTCTACTATATCTTTAAGATGTTCTTCTCATGCAATAACATCTTGATTTTCAACATCATAAATTGTAAAAAAATTCCCCTAGGTCCCTTAAATAAATACCTCTCTGCTTGGCTATACGACTCAACTATGTCAACAAAAAACTTAGTGATATACCCTCCAATGGTGCGATCAAACCGGTGATCTACTGCTCTTCACACAGTGTTATCAACTCTCTTGACCTTATTGATCAGTGCTAACATCCAAACCACAAGCGATCTAGATCTAATCTCAAACTGGGTATCTGCTAATCTGGCTAACCACTCGTATAGCTCCTGATGAATTCCTCCAAAGAAGATCTCATGTATATCAGTAAAGATATACCTTCCCAACCAATCATCTATGCTAAGCTTAGGGTTCTTGTTCTGGGCTTCTACGAAGTCCTTTTTTTGTTCTTCTATCCATTTCTGAATCTATATCTTCAATAGAAGCCACTTTGACATTCCGTCAAGAAGATATCAATCCTAGCAATGGAACCATTTGTTGGAACAGGGGCAGACCCAGGGTTCAACTCTAACAATGCACCAACAAGCCCTAACTATTGTCCCTTTCGACAACACCTGCGAAGCAAATGCAGTCTCACCTGAAGTAGCAATAGGGGGTTGCAGGATACAGGTGTCTACAACCAAAGGAAATACAAAGTGGATCCAATACATGAACAACACAACATCTAGTTATTAACTTAGACCTACTTTTCACAATTATCTATCAAATCTAACACAAGAATGTAATAACACAATAATAGAAGAAAAATAATACATCATCAATCACACATAACACTAGATATACATGGTTCACCCTCTCCCTAGGGATACATCCACAGAACTGTGCTTTATGATATATTAGGCGGAAGCATATAGTTCTATTTATGCTCTCAGCTAACAGATCTTCTCTCCTTCTCTATCCTCTCTTCTCTCTATCTCCCTTCCTTGCGCACCCAGCTGAAGATATTATAATACAAAATGCTCTTTCTGTACAATGCTTCTCTCTCTCTCAACACTCACTCATAACATCAATGAATTCGCAACTCTGAATGAACAACCAACAATGAATCCATCCCAGATCCTCTTGACCTTTATTTATACATTACAATAGCTCACTGACACCCTTAGGCTGAAACCTAGATGTTAAAACCCTAGATACCAAAAACCTAGGTCAACTTGACCCACTTTCTTAGGGCTTTGCTAGCCTGTCTTTCCTTCTTTATCACGGGGTGCTCCAAAGCATCCGTTGGTGTCTTTTTCCTCTTGTTGAGTTGTCCACGATACGTCTTCCTTGGTGACCTGTCATCCCCGATCTCCTCGTCCAATGACTTACTTTCTCTTACTTCACTTTGTATTTTCTACTCTTTTTCTCACTTTGACCCAGTATTAGTCACTGTATCTTCCGCATAGTTTTCATTTCATATTTCCTACCTTAATCTTCACTTACTTCCATAACCAAGGGCCAACACTCCCCATCGAGTACGAAATTCGTAGCTTATCTCTAAGAAGATATGTGATGGTTGTGCTCATTCGCAATAAGATGAGTACAATCAAGATTTGAAGGCCTTTTCACAATAAAAATCAATGTAAAAACCATATACATCCAAAAAACCTAACCCTAGGAGATGAAACGTCAAAATTCATGTGGGCCCCGTTGGGGTAACTTAGCACATTAACTTATCGGGTCGTAACTTTTTCATACGATCTTTGTTTTTTGTGCATGATAGATTTTTGGAAAGGTATTGATGAGGTGATTCATTTAGGGGGATTGATCACCAAAAAATCCATTTAGGACCTCAAAATGGCCCCAACAGTTTAGGACCCAAAAAACTCTAAAAAATAGTAAATTGTTGAAACATTGTTTTAAACTAGTTGGAATAGGTGGGTGGCCACTGATATCCTCCTAGATATATCCTCCCCTCTTAGGAAGCAATGGTCTCAATTTCATTGAGTTTCCCTATCATATGAGTAAATTTCTGCTGAATATGGGTCCAGGTGATCCACTTTCCTTGGTGCAGGACCTGCTCTGCTTTGACAACCTGATAAATATGGATCCTCCGCTAGTGAGATCCCTTGAACTATGTGACCATGATATGATCAGTGGATGCATGTTCCATGTATTCATGGTTGAGCTCTATTGGCTTCAATTATTCTCCAATCTCTGAGGTGTCCAATAATGGTGGAAAATATGGTCAAATGAGGTCCACATTGAACATTGGGTGCAAGCCAAGGAAGGGCGGAATGTTGAACCCAAAAGAATTATCAACCATAACCTTGGTGATGGTATAAGGTCCATAACAGAGTGGATGAAGCTTCCGATGAGGACCTGTAAGGATTTATTTCTGTAAGTGCAACCAAACTTTGTCTCCCACCTAAAACTTGTGTGGCAGTCGATGTTGATCATGGTGTTGCTTGTACTTGGCATTGGACTTATGTAAAATATCTTGAACCTGTTGGTGGATGTGATGGATCCAATCAATGAATTGGGAGGATTTTTTATCTTCAATTAGAACATGGGATGATTCTTCCTAGGTGGCTACAAGGGGTAATGAAACATCCATGAGACCCAATGGTTGGAATCCCAACCCCACCTGAAAGGGGTTGTGGTCATTTGAGCTATGTATGGATCTATTGTAGATGTGATAAACATAAGGAAGACTCTTGTCCCACGTGTGAGGGTGCTTGGAATTATACATGTGGAAGATACACACGATCATCGAGTTGATGAACTCAGTTTATCCATCCGTCTTCGAGTGGAAGGAAGTGGATTTGGTGAGTTTGGGTCTAACAGTGACTATAGGCTCGACCAAAATGTGATCAGGAACTGGTTGTACCAATCTGAGATAATGGTTTTTGGTATACCAAAATGTAAACACACTCATTAAAATAAGAGGTTCGCAGTGGCCTTCACTATGATGCTCTTCTTCCAGGCGGATATAATCGCCATTTTGGAAAAATGATCAACAAACACAAAAACACAGTCAGTTCCCCGCTTGGTGGATGGAAGGCCTGACATGTAGTACATTGAGATGGATTCCCAAGGATTATCAATTGTCGAAAGAGGGGTGTACAGGTCTTGTTTCTTAGTGGCTGGTATGACAATAGCATAGGTAGTTCAGGACCCGATATACTTGTTGACATCCCATCGAAGCTTCAGCTATTAAAAATGTTGTTGCAGCATTGCCATTGTCTTTTTGATGTTGAAATGTCTTGCCACCCGACTGTAGTTGGATTCCCAAATCATATTTGATCACTTAATGGAACAAAGATATGGCCCACATGGCATAACATCTCATCCTAAATATGGAAATTAGTGACAATTATGTTGGATCCCAACGTATGGTAGGTCATGGCAAAGTCAAGATCTTTCTCATAGAAGTGGGGCCATTAAGAGGTATTGTGGCCACAAGAGTATAGCATTGTGGCGAGTTCCATGAATCGAGGTCAGTTGAGGAAATCATCGACACATTTGGTACTACCTATCTTATACTTGATGTTGAGGTGCAACTATTACAAGTATGTGGACCACTTCTAATGGTGTTCATTCTACAATTTTTCTTGTGTCTGCATAAACTACAGTGGCTTATGATTAGTGTGGATGATTGTCTCCTTCCCGAGAATGTAATTCCTCCATTGGCAGTAGGATTTCACAATGGAGTACATTTATTTATCGTAAGTAGCATACTTGCGGACAACATCTGATAGTGTCTCACTATGATATGCCATGGGGTGGTCGTGCTAAGTGAGAACTATGCCCACAACATAGTATGAGGCATTTGTCTTGATCTCAAAGGGATGTTGTAGGTCAGGTAATGAAAGTACTAGGGTTAAGAACAAGCGTTGCTTCAAATCATCGAATGATTTCTATTGGGACAGGCCCCACACAAACTTGGACTTACCACCACCCCTAGTTACTTGGATGAGGGCCCATCCAATATGGGAGAATCCCAACATGAACCTGCGATAGAAATTGGCAAGACCTAAGAAGCTTCGAAGCTTTGTGAGCATGGTTGGGGCTGGCCAGTCATAGATGAACTAGATCTTAGCTAGATCCACATGCACACCATGCTCATCAATAATGTATACTAGGTACTAGACCTTGTCCAAGTTGAAGGAGCATTTTTACATGTTGGCATATATTTTTTGTTGCCGCAGAGTGTGCAGAACCTGTTGGATATGATGAAATTTTATGCCCAAGTATTGTTGTAGATGAGGATGTCATACAGACACACCAATAAAAAATAATTGGTGAAAGGCCACAATATATCATCCATCATCCTCATGAAAGTTGTTGGGGAATTTTTCAAACCAAAAGGCATGATCAACGATTCAAAAAGACATTTTTTTGACTTGAAGGAAGTCTTCCATACATTTGTCTACTATATTGGGTCCTGATGGTAGCTAGACTTTAGATCAATATTACTAAAGTATTTTCCCCCTTTGAGTTGATCAAGGAGACCGTCAATTTGGAGAATCAGGTATTGGTTCTTGACTGTGATCTTATTTACGGCCCAGTAATCAATGCAGAGTCGCCAGGTCTCATATTTCTTCTGCACCAGCACAATTGAGCTTCCACAAGGTGATGAGTTGGTTCAGATGTGCCCCTTGTGGAGCAGTTCCTAGATATGATGCTTAATCTCCTCATTTTCTAACAGAGAGTGGCGATAGACTAGCCCATTGGGTAGTGATGCGTTGGGGGTTATATCAATGGAATTCTTGACTTGATACTATAGAGGTACCCCAGTAGGTGAGGAGAAGATGACTTTGTATACTTTGATGACCTTATCCACTTGCTTCTGCTATGTGGAGAGGTCAACCGCAGAGGCCTTGGTTCTAGATGCAATAATTTGATCGTTCTAAGAGTGAATCACAAAGAAGAAAAAATTCCCAGTCTGAGATATGACCTTTTTGCATTGCCTAGCAGAAATCAAGGAAATAACAATAGGTGGGACTACCTCTGGTATCCTGTACAATTTCCTGTTAAAAGTAATAATAACACTTCGAGACCTAGAATCATATACAACATGACATTTCCATAAATAAGGTTGGCCCAAAAGAACATCACAAACTTCAAGGGGAGAAACATCACACAATACCTCAACTTTGAAAGGATTGATGTCATACGACATGAGACATTGTTGGTGTTGAGATTCAACAAAAAGATCCGAGTGAAAATTATGCACCTAAACTAGGATGGAGCCTCAAGCTATTTTTAGGTGGAATTCTATTTATAAATGATGTTCTATTTCTATATTGCATGTCAATTTATAGATGTATGTCGATTATTATTATCCCTTAATAATAGTTGGACAATAAATCAGTTAACTATAGGAAATTCGAGTTCAAAGGTTGATTGATGGGACATGCAAGTTGAATTAGTTGTAACTGAGTGATTCGAAGTTGTAACAAAGTTATATGTGTAGTTATGTCTAATATCCATCAACCGAACCCAAATGAAAATGTAATCCAAGTATATTTAAGCTGGTGAGTTGTTTTAGACATCATTTTATAATGCACCTTTCATGGAATAGTGTGCCATCTACTGCACAGTAAAATGATGTAAGTTGCACATTCCAGATACCCCACGCAGTAACTAAAGTGCGTGCAACTTGGAAGTCAGCGAATACCACCCGCAGTAACTAAAGTGCATGCAATATTAAGGTTAGTGAACCTTTGTGTATATAATATGTGTATAGGCTGGTGAGCCAGTATTATATGCTGGGAAGCTTATGTTTTGGAATTAGGCTAGAGCGCCTAGATGTTAAAGTCCAGTGCGCCAATTTTGTATACGTCTCATGATTAATATAAAATACATCATTGCGCGTAGGCCAACCATGATAAAAGAGATGGGGGACTAGAATCCACCAGTTAAGGAAAGGGAGGGCCAAAAGTTAGGAAAAGTGCTAAGCGAGAGAGCTTAAAACAAAAAGGAATATTATATTAATATTTATTAGAGCATAAAGTATGGATAATTACTTTATCCTGAGTTCTAAAGTTGGGGACAAGTGTACCAAATTAACTTCCAACATGACAAGTGTCAAGTTGGGGACATGCATACATATTGTTGGGACTTAGTTATTTGGGGGAGATCTTCCATTATTCATCCTTCACGCTTGCTCATCAGTGGGATCATCATCTCTCCCATGATTCCATGACCATTTCTTTCACACAGTCATCGAGATATTCTCGTACCTTCCTATCACTATACCTGAACCTGTTCCATAGACATTATTTCTATTGATGCACCTGTTAACTTGGGAGAGGGATTGAAGAGGCGGGTTATCATGCCCGTGAGTGATTCTCTGGGTGAGAGAATTGTTGGGGATCGATTTCCTAAAGGCGCTAAACTACAAATACAGTGCTTTGAGACTTCTGGTTTGGCCTATTGCTGAAGCCCTAGAAGGGAAGTGGGGTAGTTGAAGGACTGTTGAGAAGATAAGGGGCACACTTCCTTGGGTGGGATAGGCATGTGGGGAATGAGAGGTTGTAGGATGTCAGTTGAATGAGCACCTAATATGGAGTCTTTCTTGTTGACTGTGAACTGTTAGCCTAGTTAGGAATCCCTTTCCTGGGTGGAGTTTAGTCCTAGCTTGGGGGTGACTCATTGTTGAGAGTGATAACAGTGTGGTATAAGGATTGGAGGTTCGTGGATGGTTTGCACACAGTTGGTGACATTCTTACCAAGATAAGTACCAGTTGTGTGATGAATTTACATGCTGCATTGTCATTTATGTGTTATTTTATGGGTTTATTGCCTGTGAAATTATAACCGTCCATATGTTTAAAAGGGTATCTCCCTGTATATGATGCTTGTACGTGTTTTCTATTAATTTAGTATGAAATCATATATTTACAGAATTCAATTTTTTGTTCATGTTTTATATGCGAAGCTTCTGCTAGAGCGTTGTATGTATAGGTATAATTGCATGCAATTCAATATGTACATATGCCTGTGTGTATATGTATGTATTTGAAGAGAAAATTTTATGTGACATACCTCGGTTGAATACTGGGCATGTTACAAGATATTTTCACAGCTAAGTTAAGTATCTGAGTAGTGAAATTTCCCGATCTGTTGGTGGCTGGGTATGTTACAGTGTGGTATTAGAGCATCAATTTTGACACTGAGCCTGAATGGGCTAAACGAGTCGAATGGAGGTGATGTTATAGTATGGTATTAGAGGATTAATTTACAAATAGCCAAATTTTTCAAGTCACAGAGTGTTCATGAAAATTTTTGGCACCACGCGGAAAATATTTGCATCTAGGTGCGCGTGGTAAATTGTGGCACCGAGTGGAAGAATATTGTGTGGGGATGCGCTCGCTAAATTTAGCATTACATGGTGTACATACACATAGTAAGGGTGCACGTGGTGTGCACAGTATTGTAAAACACAAAAGAGTTTGGTTGGGGCGCACACAGTATGAGTATAAGTTGTATCACTACAGTGTAGTCAATGGTACGCATAGGTGATTGTGCGCGATAGCGATAGAGTATTCCATGGATCGTACAGAGTATCGTGCATGGTAAGGAATATTGAACTTTGGTAATGCATAGACAAAAATACAAGTGGAATATCCATGTGTGACACATAAACAATGCACAGTGGATATTTGCGCACGATGCAGAAGTAGTGCGCGCAAGTTATTGGCACAACGAAAGGGAAATGTATAGTGGATACAAGTGCGTGGAAGCACAATTTACCTTATAGAGTCACTGTGTACAATAAATAAGGGTATATAGGTTGAATTTTATGCGCGCAAAGTCATCTGAAAGGCTAATTAAGATGACGGGTCTAAGTTTAATAGAAAATTTGCATGGTATTCGAAGAAAAAGGAATACACAACTGCATCGAAGTATTATTTAAAATGAATCAAGCGTGTGAGATGAATTATGAGTTTTATACTTCTTCGATTCAGACAGATGAAAGTGAAATATAAGCTTGCAATAAAAAAACATAATATGAAAGGAAACAAGATTCATATCACCATCAGTTCTAATCTTTTCATAAGCGGTACAAAATCCGCTTCTGCACTTATATATTCATTTAAAATCCAAAAATTACAAAAGGCGATGATTCAAAATAACAGTTTCCCTATTTTAAAGGGACCATACAAGAACAAGTCTATGATTTCCGGAGTCCCTTACCTCTACTCCATATGTCCAAAACTTGCTGAAATACACTCAATTTTATTCGAGGGCTCATTTCATCTTAGCAAGCTTCTCCTTTAAAGAAACTAACCAGAGCGGTTGATTCTCGCCAATACTTTCAGCCGTTTCAACGATGAGTTCTGTCTTCTGGTGCTTGTTCTATTTCTTTGTATCAGCTGGCCTGTTGATGACTAGATCTCTCATAATTGGATTTAGCCAGATTTCCAATCTCGAGCCTGTAATAGGTACTGTGTGAAATTTAGTTGCTAGTATCTGCGCAACTACCTTTTCCTTCATACACACAGGAAAATTTAGCATGTTGCCTGAATAACCAGTCTCATTGGACCTAGCTTGGTCCATGTACCTCAGTTTTTGTGGACACTGAAATAGTTTTGCAGAGATAAGAAGGTCGAACTAGTTTGGAGACTACTATGTTGATGAATAAGATGATGCTTCCATACCCGAGAGTTGGTAGTTATAGAGTCTCAATCATGAATCACTGACAGACTTGCACACAAGTACGATGGGTTTCCATGCTCGGCTAATCCATTTCAAATGATTAAGATTTTGAGTCCATTATATGGAGGCGTTCACCTAAGTTCATATGGCTATGATGTACCAAGCGAGTGATATGGGGTGATCTGACTAGCCATCACCCGTCCCACGAATGGTGGATTTGACATATTGGATCAGGTGACATCGAAATTTTGGCAAAATTGGTTTCGAAAAACCGCCTTACGCCTGATGTATCTCTGCACGATGTTGTAGTTCTTGATAAGTTGTTAAAACTTGGGTCTTATCTAAGAATTGTCATGGCGATAACACTGAGAAATCAGAAAAGATAATTCTGAAGTAATTATTGAGCCAAAATAGTTCATATTTCCATGGATTGTTGATTTAGTTAGTTTAATAAGTTTTTATGGCTGCAAGTTTTGCAGAATTAACAACAACTAGATCAGATCAGATTAGTACAGAGGCCATAGGAATGGATGAGGCACATGATAATTATAGTCAGCAGGATGAGGGCAGAGGGATGGATGTCCATTTGGGAATTTAAGGAACAAACTCCAATGGGCATTGTTGGTGCAATTATTTGCATAATATATTACCAAACATAAATTATCAATCGGGATTCGTAATCAAAAGAGTTGATGCACTATATATGCCGATAACAGACATGTTCCCATGTCCGATGATTATAGTTCAATCAAGAAAACCATATAAAAAACAAATACTCTGTTTTCACACTTCAAAGATAACACTCTTCACACAATTCATAAATTAGAAAGGAAAACTTGTAATCATGCACTCAAAAGATTTTGCCCAGATAATGCCTTGTCCATTTACAAGCTGATGAAGTGGAAATATGAACTTTGAATTAGTTATCTGTAGCTTCTACTCTTAGCAATCAAATCTGGGTACACTTCAACAATACAACTCCAAACTTAGAAGAGAAAATTGATAACAAAATTTCTCAAGCAAACAATGAATTAAAAGGTTCTTTCTTAGGTGACAAATCTGTTCATTAGAGGCTCATGAAATGAAAAGATGAAATTAAGATCTATCTCTTGAAGCAACTAAACTAACAAGTGGGATGCTCCATTAAATCTCATGTATGGTGAAATATGGAGATCCAACTGTTCCTGCATTACCACACTTTGCAAAAAATTTGAATAGTGAAATCAAACAAAATAACATGAAATCAAAATAACAAATACATGAAATGAAAATCTACACTAACAATTTACAATAATATTACCAAGATGGATCGGTGGCCCTTGCCGATGACAACATCGAATATTTTAGATCACCAGATGTTAACTTCTAAGAGAGACAAAATCACTGAATTCAATCTTGCATTAATCTCCAACAAGTAGGTTTACAAAAAGAGTATTTTCATGAATCCATTCTACATCATAACAATTCTCCTTTAAGAACCATTCTTACATCATGATAATTCCCTTCTACTCATACATATGAGGTCTTATTTATACATAAAATACATGGAGGAATGGATGAAACCGAATCCCCAAGCTAAGAAAACAATTTTTATAATTTTAGGATAAATCCCAAAAATCTGTGTTTTTTAACAATTTGGGTAGATTCGAGTTAGTCCCCCACCCATCTCTCCCAAACCAATTCTAATTTTGAAAAATGACCCACATATTACTCAATTTGTCATATTCTGGACAAAACCCACGTATTATAATTTCTAGATCTGATACCATATGCATGGAAATCGAGGCGCAAGTTGGCAGTGCGAGTTGTTTTGATAATTTTGGCATAATCATTCCCCCTGATCTGGAGGTCCACACATGTGATGTGGGTTAATTAAGACTCATGTGTCAGCATGAAAACATCATTTTGGACAAAACCCATGTACCCGATTTTCCCCTAGAAGCTTTCCAAAATTTTGAATTATTTATAGTACCGGATTAGCACAGGCTGGTACCGGAATAGGTGGAGCCTTGGTACCAGAATAGAATGGGTACCAGATCATGCTGCTTAAGATTCAAAGTGATTAGTATCATACATAATCAATCATTTAATCGAACTAACTCAATAAAACTAAACAAATCATGCTTTAATCATAAGTTACCTCTTATGCACGTGAACAAGGTCATCAGGTGTATTTATGGAGGAAATAGTCAATTAGATACACATGGCATAGGTATAATAGGCTCATATAGAGGGTAATATAGGGCCTTAGAAGTGTAAAAACTGAGACTCAACATTCCCCCATTCTTAAGTCATTGCATGTCCTCATGTAACAATGGTCTTCAAAATTTCACAATTGATGATACTCTTCACTCGATCAAGCATTCCCTGAAGTTTCATCCTTCTTCAGCTCTTAAGTTCCTATTTAAAAAATATAAACTTCTTGGCTTATGCTTCACATTATTACTCATGGAAAATTAGTTATGGTGACATAGTGGAGTCATGAGTAATGGATTAGATCTATTAGTGATTTGACGTTAAGACTTATCCAATCTGTTGTGGATCATAGTTAGGAGAAAGAGATGGATGTGGCTCTAATATGATTATAGGATAGTGGCCAAGAGTTTTCATAATGACTTTGACTAATAGGCCCCCCTGGCTAGAGTACATTTAAAAAAAAAGTGATATAAGCATAGTTTAGATATCATTTGAAGGGAGGAACACATAAAGGAATACATCCCAAGATGATTAATTCGTTTCAGAACCAAGTTTTTAGAGATGAATCTCTTCTTGCTTAGGTAAGGTAAATTACACATACTGAGGTTCCCACTTCTCGTGCAAACCTATTTTTTAAATATAGAACTCTAAAGTGGATACTTGAAGCTTCTTAAGAACATCATTCGAGAGATATAAAGGTCATCTCCTAGCCTTGATTTGATAGTGATTGCTTCAGAATGAGAGCCAAGGGTTTTTGTGCAGTTTTAGGTGTGTCACTTTATGTTTTTCAACTCCCTTTACCCGGCATAGCCCTACTGCCAGCAGACCTGTTCAGTACCCCGACGGGTTTACCTTAGTACCATACAAGCATGACCCCATTGCCAACAGACCTGTTCAGTACCTCGGTGGGTTTACTTGTACTTCCTGATACTTCCTTTTTATTATATTACTCAAATGATTTAGAATGATGTATATTGTTCATAAATAGTTTTAGAGTATAAGGAAGGCAGGTGGTACGAGAGTGTTTTAGATTTATTAGGAACATAATTAATTGTTTGCAATTATCCAAAGGGTGACATCATCCACATTCAAATTAAATCTCAGTTATTCAATGTATAATGGAACATCTTGGATAATGACTAAGAGGTCCCTCTAGTTAATCCTATTAGGGTTCTCATGAAAGTTCATTGCGGTCTTGCAAGGAAGTCAACCACATGAGGTTTTCATCAATACCTCTCAAGAGAAACTTGTAAAGATAAACTTGGATAAGAACTTTTTGAATCAACTAGGTTAGTATTATACATAATGGTGTCACCACTTTTAAATGGATATTTCAATTAGCAATCACTTCTTCACAATAATGAGGTAATAAGACAAGTGCACCCATTATCATATAGAGCTAAATGTGAAAAATATCTTCCTAAAGGGAGAGTAAGGATGATTCATTTAGGGTTGAGTGTAGAAATGTAGGAGGAAGATGCACATGAGAGTAAAAATAATTCAACACAAGACTTAAATGATCCTTGATATAAAGAACATGAAGAGATTATCCCATATCTCCAATTACCTAAAGTGAAAACAATGTTAAGAACATGACAAAGATCATATCACTTTGACATCAATACCAGATAAGTAATGGAGTAGATTTCTGCAGTACCAGAACATATATTATTGGAACAAAGTGACATGATGGATGATTTTTTCTCATTCATGGAGACAACCACTTCACAAAGGAATTCAGTGATAATATACGAGGGCTTGAAAAATTTCATGGTAGGGAGCATGCAATAATTGAGAGTAACCATATGTTTACTGCATAATTAGTCTAATTCCTTTAGTAAAATGAAAAATGTTGAATTTATATGTCCTAGTACTTAAATCGAGCAACAAAACTTGAATATATGATTAGAGATACCAACACCTTATTACCAGTACTGGATCATCTGAGTACTGGATGGATGCAGGGTTGTTCTTCAGTATCGAAATAGCGCAGAGTTGTGGTTTAGTACCAGAATAGAACATACCTCCTCCTTTGGTACTAGATGAGCACACATGCGACCATTGGTATCAGATGAGCCCAAGAATGTTGTTCAGTACCATATGAACGCAGACTTTCTCCTTTGGTACCGAATGAACGTAGAGGCAAACATTGTTTGCAGTACCGGATGAATGCGATTCTACAGTACCAGAATAGAATGGTACCGGAATTCTGGAAATGACTATCAAATCCCATCACTGAACATATTGATTTGGCCTCACCGACAGAAATTGCAAAAATATATGAAGGTTTCAACAACCACTTCCCCATGCCTAAGGTTTTGCATGGCCTCATGCAAACAATGTGAGATGCTAAAAAGGGCTGCTCAGAGAGTTGTGAACACCTGCTAAAAACAAACCAATAAAACTAATTAAAACTGGATTTTTATTCATGCTTACAAACAAAAAATTTAGGGAAAATGTCAAAAGTTGAATTATTATCTATGAATAAAATGGTTTGGAACTAGCATTTAGTTTCAACTTCTATTAAAAACATCATTGAATTGATCATCCTTTTGAGATAGTGGTCTTAAAATAGATAGGTAATGATAAAGCACGAATGCATCATTTTTAACAACTTAAGGAAAAAGAAGAATTTTGAAGAAATAGATCATGAAGCACTCCCTTAAGTGTTATCTTCTGTTGACAAGGATGCCTTCTTCTCTTTTGAAACCATTTCCATTATCATGTGTGCATTTGGAGGATGAAGAGATTCCCTTCTCATAAGATTCCAAACAAAATTATCATAACTTTTAGAAAGAAAACTACTATAGGTACAAAAAATCTTAAACCGATTTCTTTATTAGCTTTTGACATTCCCATCTATGAAAAATATGAAAGATATGTTGCACTGCAACATTTATTTATTTATTTACCTATCCTAATCTAATTAAACAAAATAAAATTCCCTTCAAGTATATAAATACTTCCAGTGAATCCATGTGAGTAACAAGGTTAGAAATATATCCATACTCAAGTTTAAAAGATAAACATTAATGCATATCAGAGTATGAAGGACCAGCTGCTTTGATGATGAGATCAAAAAATAATGAAAAATAAGACAGTGGTGTGACCTAATAACTAATTGAAACCATATTTCAATAGGATCACTATATTCTTGTTTCTCTTCTTTGTTTAGGTCACACCGAATGTCCTCCTCTATCATGCAATGCAGATTATCCTCTTGAAGATGATTGGTCTTTGGAGTACATATAGGATCTGCTGAGAGGCATGCTAAGGATTCCTCAATCTCAGGTTCCACTGGTTTCTCTCCATTGAATTCTATCCATGATTTTTTATTCCCTTCAACAAATTGACAAGAGGAATCTGACAGGACTTCTAACTCTTCATGTGGAGAGACAACTAGATTCTTGACTGCTATGAATATATGCTCTTTCTGAGAGGCGGATATCCTAGCTGCTACTATAATGAAAGAAAGTTCTTGGAGGAACAGTCTTCAAGCTCTTGATCATCCTTGAATTACTCTAGCTGGTTGATGATACCTGTTTTGCAACATAGATTAGTACTCGGGGGGTTCTTACAGCACCCCAAACATGAATTATCATTAAATATATAAAGTTTAAAACTATTTGCAAAAGGAAAACACACCAAACTTGAACTCCTTGCATTATTGGGACTCTTCTATCACCGGGTTATTGGTTCACACAAGTTAGCTCATCATAAAGAAAACTAAATTTGCATAAATAAAAGCACACTTGGATCAAAAGAAGAGAGAACGACCTAACTTTGGAGCAACCCCACCAAAGTGGATGCACGTATTACTGTCTTCTCTCTGCCCTTAGCTCATCCATAAAACCAATCCAAAACCATTAAACAAATATGATTCAAATACTACCTATTATCATTTACAACTCCCCGACAACGACGCCAAAATGTTGGTGCAATTATTTGCATAATATATTACCAAACATAAATTATCAACCGAGATTTGTAATCAAAAGAGTTGATGCACTATATATGATGATAACAGATAGGTTCCTATGTCTGATGAGTATTTTTGGAGCCACCCTTGTTTTTCACTTCGCTCAATTTTCAATTTTTGATACTTGAGATCTAGAGTTGCTTTTCTCCTCCTTCTGAAATCATAAAGCTCTGAAATCTTGTCTAATGAATAGCAATGCTTTTTCACTTTCAAAAAAGATCCATTTTTTGCAAGTATGATTTCTCTTTTGTTTTATTTTGGGACATCGCAAGCCAGATACTTCAATCTCTGAATTCATAAGTCCCGAAACGCGAAACTGCGAATTTGTTTTTTGTTTTTTCGCGCAAAACATCAACTAGGGTAAAAATTTTAAACTCATGAGTATGCGTATTCGGGAATTCGCGCCTCGACATCCATCGAACCTAAGTTTTTGTTTTTCCAGCCCCGAGAGCCGAGAACGCGATAACTTTTGTGATAACCTTGGTTGAGGACCAAAGGTAAAAAACTAACCATGGTTAAATTTGCTTCTCGGCACATCGTCACTCAACACTTCCTTTCATCGAGTTAAGGTGCCCAAAACTCCGATTCACGAAGTTGCGACAGAATTATAGCGAGATTAATTAGTCGCTTAATCTAAGATTTCCTTCTCTTAATTTGAGCCTTGATTATCGCCACATCGCGATATCGTGACTCGGCATATCATTCTCCCAAAAGTTTGTCCTCGAATTCCCGAAATCGCGATATGACAATTAAGTTAATTATATGATTAAGGATGCACCAAATCGCGGTTGCCGTTAATTACGTTAAAATCGCCACTCGCAGTCTCGCGAGTTGAAGAGTCAAAATATGAAAAGGAAATTCACGATACAGCGAAAGAGGAGAAAATTCTTTAAGTTGTTTGTAATTTTAAATTAAACGAGATCCGTCCCACGCATCGAGGTTGGCACTCTTCAGGAGGTATTTGCTTGCTCTCCATAACCCAACTGCCTGTCAAGCCGCCAAACATTGATGACATTAATGAAGAATTAGGGTAAATCCATGAATAAATAAGATCATATTTTTACATTAAATTTGGTTTTATTTGCAATTTGACAGACTTATTTCAAATATATACGAGAGTTTCATTCTTTTTAAACATTTCTCATAAGCGCGCAGAGCTCACCTTTCTCCGAGGGAACTCATTTCCGTATGTATACACAGGTCTATTGTAGAAGAGCGAAAAAGCAAGCGTCAGCCATGGCTCCAAGGAGAGTAGCGAAAGCGAATGTTGAGGTTGCAACGCAGGGTCCAGACAACGTCTCAGATACTTCACCTCAGGCTGGAGGCTCAGTACCCACTTGGTCATTTGTTTCAGACATTCTGCAATCCGAGTTGGTAAACTATTCAGACTCAGATGAATATGACAATGATATTGTAAAGGACGACCTGAAGACTAAGTATAAGACAATTGTTCAGTCGGGGATGCACCTGGTTGCAACCAGACCTCGGTTGCTCCCATACTACGACATGATCCGATGGGCATTTGATCACGTCGACTTACCCACCAGAACCATCATAAATGACCAATGGAACACGGTCGAGACTTTCAGACCAGAGCATATCCAGTCTATGTATAAGCTACCAGCGACTTTTGAATATATATATGGCAATGAATTCCTGCAGGAATTCAAAAAGAAGGAGTGCGAAGAATATGATAAAACCATGTCTGGTTTGATAAAAGACTGGGTTTCGCGCTTCGCAACATTCAGAGCGAATGACAAGGGTGTGTATTCAATTTCTTCGCTGGAGCCACAGTATATGTATGTGGCGATGATGACGTGCCAACTTTTCAGCAGTGAGTATACCACGCATTTTTACATCCGGTGGGTACCTCTCATATTTTGGGTAGCAGAAGGTTTCTCATTTAATTGGGTGAAGATGCTCTCCGACAGTTTGTTCGACAGGGTCACAGAGTACCGGGAGAAAAAAACAGTCGGGAGACCATCCAGATTCTTCATGTCCGCGTATATCATGGATGCAATATGCTCCATGACACCTTTCCCTTTAATGAATTGGGCTTGGAATCCAACCCAAGAAAAAACTGTGCATGAGTACCACGACAAGCTGTGGGAAAATAACACAAATAAGTTTATTTATGATATTTTCAACTAGGTGATGGTGCCCCTGCACATCGCCATTTTTGTTCTTTCGCCACCCCACATCTCAGATAGCATTGCTGTGAACCTGAGCAATATCGTGGATTGGTACGCAGAAGAAGAATTCTCCTATTTTAGAGTTTTCGGAGTTGATGTTCCTCCTCTGGCGCTACCGCTGTTCATCCCCGACAAGATGGCCTGTCGTGAGATTGCTCGACAAACAGTGATTGGCGGAGTGAGTAAGGAGCTCAAAGAATCATCAAAGAAGGTATGGTTGTTTTTCCCTGTTCGGCTTAATTCCTATTCCTTATTAGATTTCGGACATGCTAAGGCTGAGGCTGCAACCTTAGAAGATTTGAGCCTAGTCTCTATTTAGTACAAAAAGCATGATCCTCAGAGAATTGTAAGCACCCATTTGGGAAATTGTGGATTAAAAAGGTTTTAACATGAGTGTTCACCTTCCGATGATGTTTTCAGAGGGGCAAGGTCCTATGCAGAAGTACAATTCCGAATCAGATCTCTGGCACCCGAAGACAGGGATTCTGTTTTAAAATTTCAGGAGCATAGGAAAAGATGCCTCCCCGTTGTGCTGGGAGGTTTGGGACTTTCCA
>JZKD02S1622785.1:848457-891054 GCA_000966675.3 Picea glauca
TCCAGCATAATCTTCACAATAACACATAAATGATATAAGAATAGCAATAGAAATAGCACTTTGATTCAGAAAGAAATGTTCACAGGCCTCTTCGAGGGGGCAACCTCCAATCAAGCAACACTCTGTTACAATAATCTTCAAGCTAGGGTTTTCATACTCTCGACCCTTATTTATACTAAATATGTCTATTAAGAAAAACATCTAGAGGAAGATCCTTCTAGAAGCAGAAGCTTCTATTAGGTCTTCTTACATCCGCCTTATTCTGTTTTATTGAAAGGCCTTATTAATATTGACCTTTATTACAACCGAATACATTGATCTACCTATGTGCGGGTTAGGACCTTAACACAGAAACATGGTTGTTGGGCTTGAGAAAGTATTTTGAGTTGTATAATTATTCTTCTCATGCAGAGGGTAGAATTGCCATCTATCAACTCAAGGGAAAAGCATCCATGTGGTGGGATAAACTTGTGCAAGTGCAACACATTAAAGAGAAAAGTGTTGTTTGGAGGGAATTCAAGAAGTATTTTGAGAAGAAATACTTGACTAAGAGATATTATGACAAGAAAATGAAAGAGTTCTTTAAACTCAAGCTCGGAAGCATGACCATAGATGAATATGAGAGAAGGTTTCTAGAACTTCTGAAGTATGTCTCTTTCATCAAGGATGGGATAGTCAAAATTCAAAAGTAATCGAGTGGATTTCCAGTGTTCATCAGTGACAAAATACAGTATGATGATCCCAAGACTTTGGAAGAGACCATAAGGCATGATAAATTCCTATATGATCAGCAAAAAGCAAGGCCAACTATACACAAAGCTTGGAAAGACAAAAAGAATTTCAAGGTGGATCAGAGGAAGAAAGGATTTAAACCGCCATTCTTCAGAAATAGTCCACAGGCACAACAAACTCCTAGAGATCCTAGACCAATTGACATAGGGAGTCAAAGGCCAAGACAACCACCTATTTAATGTTGGGGTTGTAAAGGAGATCATAGATTCATAGATTGTTCTCATAGAGGTGAAAAATGGAGAACCGTTCACAATATACAGCAAGCTGAAATAGTGGAGGACATGGGCAAAAATGTGCCAAGGATCTATGCAACCCTAGATAACAATCAAGCAGAGTATCAATCCCACATGATTGAAGTGGAAGGTATGATTAACAACCAAGCCATTACTATTTTAATTGATTTAGCAGCTAGTCATAGTTATATATATCCTAAGATGGTGGAAATTTTGCAATTGCCAAGAAGGAAGCATGGAAAATCTTGGTTGATGCAACTATCTATAGGAGATAAAATAAAATTTAATGAGATGGTTAAGTCATGTCTTATGAACATGAATGGACTGAACACGAAGGCAAATTTGAATAGTTTACCTTTGGGTTCTGTTGATGGGCAAATTTGACCGTCCATCAATTGGAAGAGTGAGTCCGGTCTGGGGTTGTCTAAATACCCCAATCCATTCGGTGTAACTCATTCTAACTGGTTTAATGGCTCCATTAGCCAATCTAAAATCCTAAAAGAAAATAAATGAAAGAAATGAAATAACTAACTAATTACTAATCACTATATATATATATGCTCTAATGTAACTGTAGTAGGTGTATCTAAGCATAAAATATACAAGTCTCGTTTATTTACATGATTTACAAGATGCAAGTTTTAATCAAAACTTACGAAAATCGATGTGAAAATTGATTGCTTCTGGGAAGCAGATAAAGAAAGCCAATAAAAATATTTATTGTTTTTTCTTTATAAATTTAAAGAATCTTGCAAAAAATTCAATGAAACATGAACATGTGGATAGTCAAAGCAGAACCATGCATTCTAGTTTCAATGATATGTAAATGACAGAAAAATACAAAGAAGTTATCATGCCAGTGAGTTAGTGAGGTGTATCCAAGCATCTTCATGAGTGGTGAACACCCAACTGCCATGTCCAAGAGAGAAATCTGCAATGAACCTTATGACTTTTCTAAATAAATTCAGAACATGTATTGGCAGCTTAGGTTTTAATGACATAAAAGGAAACACAAACATAAACCTGTGATCTCATAATTATACATGATTACATCAAGATAAATCTGGAAGCAATCTATGCATTTTATCATTCAATTTAAAACTCAAAGATAAATCTCATTATTTAAATCTAAGATATGATCACAACAATTGTATTTTGAGAAGCAAATGATAGATGGTATTTATAATATAAACCTCCTACACATCACAGATCATTTAATCTAAAGATATGAGACCTACACATGTAACATGATTAACAAAACATAAATAACAACATTATAAACAAAAGGCTAAAGCCAAAATGCATATATGTCGTTCTATTAAGTTTTGGAATCACTTGTCCATTCTGTAGTCCTGGAAGAATTTTTTGGGATAATAGAGTCTTAAAGATAAAAAACAAATAATACATAAATGATAATAATTAACAATGTATTGATAAAAAAGACTAAAGCTATTTAAATCAATGCATAATCAATTATTCAAAGAATATGAATATATTATATGAAAATAAAACAATTTTACTCACAGGACAAAAGTCATTAAGCAACCTAGAATTCCATATTCTTCTTTAAAAATACTCATCCATTCTCCCAAAGATTCCATCCATCCATTACTACATTTGAAAAGAAATAAAAAATTAAAAAAAGAATTGATATACAAAAGAGAAAGGATAAAAATCATCCTCTCGAATTCTTGGATCTCCATGGCTCTAAAATTTCTCATATATTTATACAATGAGTGAACAGTCTGGGCATCACTAATAATTTCTGCCACCTGAAATTTTACTCATAAAGCTACACAAATATCTCTCAAATCGTGCATTTGTTTGGGAACATCTCTAAGTAGAAGGTAAACGGGTCCATTTGGGAAATGGGTTTTCAACCGTTTCTTCAAATTCCACACGGTTTGGCTGTAATCAGTCCTACACAATCATCTATCTGAGCTTGACGCCTTTCCAAATTTTATCTGTTGTTGCTCATAATTTTTTTTGTAGCAATCCAATATTATTTTTGGATCAATCATATTGAAATTATTTGGATAATAAAATCAAGCCATGATCATATCCGTATCAAATATTTGATAATAGAAACCCGTGAAACAAAAAGAAACCTAAATTAATAACCTAAAAATTGTGAATAAAACAAAATCTAGACCAATAAAATAAAAAATGAATTTAAAATAACTATAAGTTCTAAACAAGCAATGTTTATAATTTCCCTTCAAATATGATCTTAAAATTCTATAAGCTTCAAGTTAATGGAGAAGAGAAAAATATTAATTTTCGTTTTTTACAAAATCAAACAAATGATAGATAATTGTTTTTTATTATTATTACTTTTTATTTTGAAATGAGATGCAAAATGAAAAAAGAATTTAATTAATTAATATCACCAAATGATTTTATGAAAAGGAGAAACCAACCAAGATATTATTTGATGAATTATTGAACACATTATTCAAAATAGTCAAACTTGCTAATGAGCAAAA
The DNA here is from genome assembly GCA_000966675.3 of Picea glauca. Lineage (NCBI taxonomy): Eukaryota > Viridiplantae > Streptophyta > Pinopsida > Pinales > Pinaceae > Picea > Picea glauca. The sequence goes on from JZKD02S1622785.1 coordinate 851,969, forward strand.
GAAAGAACAAATAATCATAATTTAAACGAAAGTAAACAGTTGATAAAAATTAACATTTTTGTTTAAATTGAGATTTCTATGCTTGTTTCTAAATTTTGACATATACTCATGTAATGAATGTCTCATACTATAGTGAATGTCTTAATTTTGTCTCAAAGCAAGACAAGGTATGGAACTATTTGAAAATGTTGATTCTGTAGATCATCATAATTATCAAGATTCTAATGGGGGCCCTTTAAATTTTGTAAAAATTTAGGGGGGAGTTGTTGGGGCCCAACAAATTGATGTAGGAGCATCGCCAACATCAAGTGAGCCAGGGCAGAAGTGAAAGACAGCTGGACAGCGTCCAACACACATTTTTGAAATTTCCTTGAAGTGTATGCACCGAACATTAATGTGAAAATTTAATGAAGTGCACTTGTATATTGTAAGTGGACCTTGAGCTATTCGCTCTCATCCTTAGTAGATGGAGGCATTTATAGTAGTTAATGCAGGTAGATAGAATTTAATTCTAGATTAGATTGTTTTAGAGCACAAGAGGGAAACGGGATATAGACACCCTCATTGTGTATTGTAACATAATTGAAGCATTGGAGCAAGAGTATGCAGAGAGTTGTGTAAGAACACCCATGTACAAATATTTGGATTAATAGAAAGAGGTTGATTCAAATTCATGGTTTTGTGTTTACTCTCTGTGTATGTATGTTGAATGTATGCTCATGGATGTTTGCTTCCTGCTATACATTTTCTTTATATGTTTTGTATATGATTTCATGTTTGAGTTTGAAGTCTGAAAGGAAGAAGGAATGAGTTTCAATTGTTTCTCTATCTCAGTAAGAATTCCTGCAAGGAGTGCAGTTGATGTTATCCTTAAGGAGTGCATCAACAGAGGGTTCAGATAGGGTCACTTTTGTTCTCATTCACCCAGAAATGCAGTTGGGCACAGGAGCCATGCAAGGAGTGCGCAGGCCGAGCGAAGCCTCAGGATTATGGACCTGAGTAAAGCATTCAAAGACTGCTGCTGCAGGTGTGCGCAGAGTCGAAAGGATTCCCTACTGGAGTGTTGAAAGGTTTCCGCAAGGAGTGCGTGCAAGGGTATTTCTAAGAAGACGCAGAGTCGTGGGAAAAGCTTAGGAGGTATAGGGCCTTCGAGAAATTTTCAAAGGGTTGCACCAGAAGTTTGTGTCGTGAAGTGTTTAAAACAAGCATTGCAAGGTTGCACGCAGACGAACAAGTTTCGCAGAGGAACGGACGGTCGGTATTCTCCGAGGAGGATTCGCGATATCCTGTGAGTAGTTAGATCTCGCGGAGGAACAGGAGGGATACGGTGAAGTATTTCCAATAGGATCAAAGCTCAGGAGGGGCAGGACCATAGATCTGAGTCACAAGGACCGTCCAATTTACACGTGGAATCTTGCATTAGGGTTTCGTGGGTTGAAGTCCCATGAAAATTGCAACGAGAATCTCAAAATCGCGAAACGCGATATCCCGACAGCCAAAAGGATAGTGTGGATCACAATGGAGTCAGTGAGTGGACAAGTGGAACACCATTTCGGGGTTTCACAGCGAGAATTCCTGAAACATATGCATTAGGATTCACGATATTGCGAACTCCGAAATGCCGATGGAGTGATGGGTGTTGAAAAGTCAAACTCACGAGTATACCGGAGTTTCATCATATCGGGACTCGGGAGTCGGAGAACCGATTTGCTCGACATCACGAGTGTCGAAATCGCGATAGGGAGAACCCGATAAGGAAGAGGAAAAGGTCAGCGTTGACTTGTATCAGCATTTGGAGATTTGAGAGTCCAATGCTCGACCTTAGGATTTGCCGAGTTGTGAAGTCTGATCTCCCGATAGGTAAAGAGGGGGATCCCATGAGGATCGTTGTGGGTGCATATTTCGCAAGAGGGAAATAGAAGAACCATTTGGAGTTCTTAGGGCCGAGAAAGAAGGAAATATCCTGTGAGCGGACGTGCTTGCGAGCACGACTACGTCAAGTGGTATTAGAGCATAGAAAGATTCTTTTCTTTCTGTAGCAGAGAAGAAGAGAATTCACCATACCGCCAAGGAGAGGTAGACAATCACCTAATCCAGAGGATAGGGAAATGTCGAGGAGAAGAGGCAGGCAGATGACAGATCCGGTCATGGAGAGAAAGATGCATGATCTATGAGCTAGACTCGAAGACATGGAGACAACACAAAGGCGTACATCTAGTGCTGGGGATCTTAGTGATTTCGAGAGCGATATTGAGGCTGAACATGAAGAGGAAGTTGCAGCTGAAGATGCATCAAACGAACGTTTGATCAGAGCTATTGCAAGGATGGGCGCAAGAGCGAAGATGGACATTCCAGTTTACGAGGGAAACTTGGATGCAGAGGAGCTTCTAGACTGGATTAGAGCTTTGGATACATACTTTGACTATGAAGATGTCGAAGAGGACAAAAAAGTCAAGCATGTTGTCACTAGATTGAAGGGACATGCAACATTGTGGTGGGATGAACTACAAGCTGACAGACATTGCAAGGGAAAGAAGAAGATCAAGAGCTGGGATCGAATGATCATGAAGCTGAAGGTGAAATTCATCCCCAGAGATTATCAAATCACTTTGTTCAGGAGGATGCAGAACCTGAGATAGAAACTGATGACGATGAAGGAATACACTGAGGAGTTCTACAGACTGAACATCAGGGTAGGTCATCGGGAGAGTGATGATGAAACAGTTGCTAGATATATGAATTCCTTGAGATATGATATCCAGGACGAGATGAGCATGGTTACCATATGAACGATGGAAGATTCTTATCAGATGGCTTTGAAAGCGGAAGAGAAGCTGAGCTGAAAGCAGGGTCAGAGGGGCCGAGGTAGAAGTCAGCCCAGAGGAAAATCTGTTGCCCAGGACAAATATCAGAAGCCCAAGGAAGACTGGAAGAAACCTCATACTCAAACAGAGAGAGGTGGAAGTTCATAGCGTGGACAATATGTTGAACAATGAGGACAACATACTGAGTAGAGGGGAGATTATGTTGATAACAACACTTTTCCTCATACTAGAGGTAGAGGAAGAGGAAGAGGTGGAGTGATTACATGCTTCACATGTGGAAAGAATGGTCACAAGTCTTACGAGTGTCCAGATAAAAAGAAAGAGATTGGAGAATCTCACATCGCTGAAGCGCAGAGGCGGGATGTTGAGGCAGAAGACGCTGAAGGCATAAGGTCGCTTATGATGTGAAAATCTCTTTTGACACCAGAGAAGGAGGTGGAGAGTTCAGTCCAAAGGACTAGACTTTTTAGGACTGCTTGCAAGACCAAGGACAGGGTATGCAAGGTCAGTGTAGACAGTGGTAGCACGGATAATCTCATTTCTACAGAGATGGTAGAGAAGCTGGAGCTGGAGACGATTGATCATCCAAGCCCATACAAAATTTCATGGCTACAAAAAGGACACCAGGTAACTGTCACTAAACAGTGTTTAGTTGAATTCAAGATAGGAGGATATAATGATAAGATATTATGTGATGTTATTCCTATGGATGTTTGTCATCTATTGCTAGGTAGACCATGGCAGTATGACAGGAATGTGATTCATGATGGGAGAATGAACACATATGCCCTGGAGAAGAATGGGAGAACCCACATGTTGCTTCCGATCAAGGATAAGGAGGTGAAGCCGGAAGTAAGCAACACTGTACTTCTCATGAGTGGGAAGGAACTTCTTACAGAGGTTAAGAAGAAGGAGGATCCACAAGTCTTTGTGGTCAAAAAACCGAGGATTGTTTTGACCAGCACAAGAGTGGATGATTTACCAGAAGAGATTCAGGAACTGCTGGAAGAGTTCGCTGATATAGTAGTGGACGAATTACCTCGTTCGTTGCCACCAATTAGAAGCATGAGTCATCATATTGATATCATACCAGGAGCCAGCTTACCAAACAAAGCCGTGTATACATTGATGCCACAAGAGAATGAAGAGGTTAAGAGGCAAGTCCAGGAGTTGTTGGACAAAGGTTCAGTCAGGGAAAGCTTGAGTCCATGTGTTGTTCCAATAGTACTCATCTCGAAGAAAGACGGACGCTGGAGGATGTGTATTGACTCGAGGGAGATTAATAAGATAACCATCAGGTACAGATTTCCATTGTCGAGGATGGATGATCTGATGGATTGCTTGAGTGGAGCAAAATATTTTTCAAAATTTGATTTGTAAAGCGGATATCACCAGATTCGCATGAGAGAAGGCGATGAATGGAAGACATCATTCAAAAAAAATGAAGGGTTGTATGAATGGCTTGTTATGCCATTTGTCTTAACAAATGCGCCAAGTACCTTCATGAGGTTGGTGAACGAAGTCCTGAAAGAGTTCATCAGGAAATTTGTCTTTGTGTATTTGGATGACATACTGATTTTCAATAAATCAACGACAAAGCACTTGAAGCATTTGGCTACAGTGATGAAGAAATTGCAGGAGGAGAAGCTGTTGATAAATATGAAGAAGTCCTCATTCATGAAGACAGAGCTCATCTATCTGGAGTTTGGTATTTCTGTGGATGAGTTGAGGATGGATCTAGATAAGGTGGAGGTAATAAAAAATTGGCCATCATCGAAGAACATATTTGAGGTGAGAATTTTTCACGGATTGGCTAGTTTCTACCGAACATTCATTAGGAATTTCAGTGGAACTAGTGCAGCAATGTTGGACACAGTCAAGAAAAGACATAAATCTTTTCACTGGACTGAAGAGGCTGAAAAGAGTTTCAGATTGTTGAAACGAAAGATCATGGAACAACCAGTTTTGGTGTTGCCAAATTTCCGAAAGACATTTCAAGTGAAATGAAATGCAAGTGGATATACAATCAGGGCAATCTTGAGTCAAGAAGACAGGCCGATAGCATACTTCAGTGAGAAGCTGAATGAAGAGAAAGTAAAATACTCCATGTATGATAAGGAGTTTTATGCTATCATACAGGCATTGAAGAAATGGAGGCATTACTTGATCCCGAAAGAATTTGTCTTATATAGTGACAATCATGCATTGAAGTTTGTGACTCAACATGAAAAGTTGAATCAGAAACATGTCAAATGGGTTGAGTATATGCAGAATTTCACATTTGTGATTAAACATATTTCTGGTATTGCTAACAAAGTTGTTGATGCTTTGAGCAGGAAGTGTTTGATGTTGCAGGAGTTCAAAGTCAAAACGTTAGGTTTTGATGATCTCAGGGACATGTACACAGATGGTCAGGATTTCAAGGAAGCATATGAAGAAACTGAGAATCTAGTTCTCAGAGATAGAAGCCCTTGGACAGACTACATGATCTAAGAAGGATTGTTGTTCAAAGGTAATCAACTGTGTATTCTGAAATGCTCCATCAGGGAGAATCTGCTGAAGGAGAAACACAGTGGAGGATTGGTCGAGCATTTTGGTCATGACAAAACATTCACAAATATGAATGAATGATATTTTTGGCCGGGAATGTGAGCAGATGTCAAGATATTTGTAGACAGATGCAGAATTTGCCAGCATTCGAAGGGAAGGAGACATAATGCAGGGTTCTATCAACCATTGTCCATACCTAAGAGGCTGTGGGATGAAATTAGCATGGATTTCATATTGGGGTTGCCAAGAACGCAAAGAGGTTTTGATTCAATCTTTGTGGTGGTGGATAGATTTTCCAAGATGGCACACTTCATTCCATGTCAGAAAACCAGTGATGCAACTCACATTGCGAACCTGTTTTTCAAAGAGGTCATTCGACTTCATGGTTTTCCGAGGAGTATAGTCTCGGGTTGAGATACTAAGTTCATAGGGCATTATTGGAGGACCTTATGGAAGAAGCTGGGAACTAATTTGATGTTTAGTTTAGCGTATCATCCTCAGACGGATGGATAGACAGAAGTAGTGAACAGAAGTCTACGAGACTTGCTGAGAAGCCTGGTGATGGAACACCATAGCCAGTGGGACCACATATTACCCCAGGCAGAGTTTGCGTATAATGACTCAGTAAACAGAAGCACGGGCCAGATTCCATTTCAGGTTGTCTATGGTATACAGCCAAAAGGAATTTCTGAGTTGAGGGATTCAGAAAAGACTGCGACAAGGAGCGCTAGTGCAGAAGAGTTCGCAAAAGTGATGAAAGAACTTCACAACAAGGTGAAGGAGCGATTGCAGAGTTCAAGTCAAGAGTATAAGCGTAGAGCGGATCAACACAGAAGACAAATTCAGTTCGAAGTTGGTGACTTGATTCTGGCACATTTGAGGAAGGAAAGGTTCCCGAGAAAATCAGGCCATGTAAGGTCTTGAGAAAATTCGGGGCAAATGCATATGAGATTGAATTACCTGATGGGATCGAAATTTCTCCAATATTCAATATCTCAGATTTATACCCATTCAAGGCTGAGGAAGCAGGAGTAGGAGATGAGAAGCTAGTAATCCAGTGGTGAAAGTAGATGCCAGTTGCAGAGAAGCCGCGGATGGAATGCATACTGGACAAACGAATTGGTAAGAAGACTAGGAGGAAAGAATACTTTGAGTATTTGGTCAAGTGGAAGGGCCATCCAGTTGAATATGCCAGCTGGGAGAACGAAGCGAAGATACAGAAGCATGGAAAGACCATGCACGAGCTCATGGACATGAGCCCATGAAATTTTTCAAGCCAGGGAGTATGATGCAGGAGCATCGCCAACATCAAGCGAGCCAGTGTGGAAGTGAAAGACAGCTGAACAACATCCAACACAAATTTTTGAAATTTCCTTGAAGTTGATGCGTCGAACATTAATGTGGAAATTTAATGAAGCGCACTTATATATTGTAAGTGGAACTTGAGCTATTCGCTCTCGTCCTTAGTAGATGGAGGCGTTTATAGTAGTTAATGCAGGTAGATAGAATTTAATTCTAGATTAGACAGTTTTAGAGTGGAAGAGGGAAACGGGATATAGACACCCTCATTGTGTATTGTAACATAATTGAAGAATTAGAGAAAGAGCATGCAGAGAGCTGTGTAAGAACACCCATGTACAGATATTTGGATTAATAGAAAGAGGTTGATTCAAATTCATGGTTTTGTGTTTACTCTCTGTGTATGTATGTTGAATGTATGCTCATGGATGTTTGCTTCCTGCTATACATTTGCTTTATATGTTGTGTATATGATTTCATGTTTGAGTTTGAACTCTGAAAGGAAGAAGGAATGAGTTTCAATTGTTTCTCTATCTGAGTAAGAATTCCTGCAAGGAGTGTAGTCGAAGTTGTCCGCAAGGAGTGCATTGAAAGAGGGTTTGGATAGGGTCACTTTTGTTCTCATTCACCCAGAAATGCAGTTGGGCATAAGAGTCGTGCAAGGAGTGCGCAGGCCGAGCGAAGCCTCAGGATTGTGGACCTGAGTAAAGCATTCAAAGACTGCTGCTACAGGTGTGTGCAGAGTTGAAAGGATTCAACATTGGAATGTTGAAAGGCTACCGCAAGGAGTGCGTGCAAGGGTCTTTCTAAGAAGACGTAGAGTCGTGGGAAAAGATCAGGAGGTATACGGCCTTCGAGAAATTTTCAAAGGGTTGCACCGGAAGTTTGTGCCATCAAGTGTTTAAAACAAGCGTTGCAAGGTTGTGCGCAGATGAACAAGTTTCGTGGAGGAACACTTGGTCATTAGCAGGAACAACCAAGGAGGAACGGACGGTCAGTATTCTCCAAGGAGGATTCGCGATATCCTGTGAGGCATTAGATCTCGCGGAGGAATAGGAGGGATACGGTGAAGTATTTCCAATAGGTTCAAAGCTCAGGAGGGGCATGACCATAGATCCGAGTCACAAGGACCGTCGGATTTACATGTGGAATCGTGCATCGGGGTTTCATGGGTTGAAATCCCGTGAATATTGCAACGAGAATCACGAAATCGCGAAACGTGATATCCCGACAGCCAAAAGGATAGTGTGGGTCATAGAGGAGTCGGCGAGTGGACAGGTGGCACACCATTTCGGGGTTTCACAGCGAGAAGTCCCGAAACATATGCATTAGGATTCGCGATATTGCGAACTCCAAAATGTCAATGGGGTGACGGGTGTTGAAAAGTCAAACTCGTGAGTATACCTAAGTTTTGGCATATCAAGACTCGGGAGTCGGAGAACTGATTTGCTCGATATCGCGAGTGCCGAAATCACGATAGGGAAAATCCCGATAAGGAAGAGGAAAAGGTCAACGTTGACTTGTATCGGCATTCAGAGATTTGAGAGTCCAACGCTTGACCTTAGGATTCGTCGAGTTGCGAAGTTTGATCTCCTGATAGGTAAAGAGGGGGATCCCACGAGGATCGCTGTGGGTGCAGATTTCCCGAGAGGGAAATAGAAGAACCGTTTGGAGTTCTTCGGGCCGAGAAAGAAGGAAAGATCCTATGAGCGGACGTCCTTGCGAGCGCGACTACGTCACAAATGGAGACTAACTGGGTGAAGTAGTTATTTCTGATTTGGTAAGATTTCATCTCACGAAGAAAATAATAAGACTTAAAAAATGATTTAAGCTCCCTGAAATAAATTCACTCCGAGACCATATAGTATTAGGATAAGCTCAATGTTATAACCAGACAATAGAATTTTCTTTGCAGGGGATTATAACCTGAAATAATGTCTTAATCAAAGAGTCACGATGTTTATAAAAGAACTTCAATATCGTTGATAGAGCCACTGCTACCAGCATGCGTCCATAGCCTCGACAAGGATGTCATTTAACCCACTCAAATGCTTTAATCCCATCCAATAGTTGTATCCACATGATGTATACTTCCATAAAGGTTAATTTAAAAACATATACGTGCGACCTCTCGAACTGACATTGCTTCATTGCCAGCAGGCCTATTCAGTACCCCGACGAAGTTGAGTTGGTATCATGTGTGAATTTACCCGCTACCAACGAGCTTGTTCAGTACCCCGATAGGTTTACACACACTTTCCACACTTAAGTTCTTCCAACCCTCTTATGCCACTTTTAAATAATAATACAATTATAGATTTCTTGATGACAAAGAGAGTGGGGTGATACTAGAGGTTAATTGTAATACAGGTGAATAGTTGACCATGTTATTTATTTGCTTTCAAAACTGAAATTTTTATCATGGTTTAGAGATTTTAGATTTCCTTTAAGAAATCATCTAGAGAATGGGGAAGCACTTAAAAGTGATTCCTTAAGAATATGGATGGCGTAAATTTTTTAAAGATCATCGTAATTCTCAAAGATTTAAACCATATCTCTAGTGTAATACTCTAGCATAGATAATTTGAGGACAAAATGAGAGTGACAATTGACTTAAAAATCAATTGTATGAGCTATATCTTAATATCAGAACCTCTTTGAACTATGTCAATTTGCTTGAAAAACACAAGTCTTAAAATAAATGTTTCCTTCGACAATAGCTCTTTGATCAGAAATATATTGATTCAAAAAGAAAGATAAAAAGAAAACTCATTCAAAATAATCAAAGAAAACAAAAACACACAACAAACCAAATTAAATTTTATTAATGTGATTCAAAATCAGAAGTACACAAAATCAAAATAGTAAAAGAAAATTTTTCAGGAAATGATTTTGGCCAAATATGAACTTGAGTTTTTGGATCCACTAGCATCTCACTGTAAAATAAAGGAAGAACTAAATCATATAAAATATCATGTGTGAGCAAGTTCTTTTCTTAAGATAGTGATTCATAAGATGTTACTTTGACCAATCATTATTATTAAAAATAAAAGAAACTAAAAGAAAAGAGAAAAATCGTTATTAATATGAGTGCAGTCCTACTCATGGCACCTTGGGTTAGGGTTGAATTGATAGTTCAAATTTACTTATCTCTTTACCTTCCATTTGAAATTTTCATGATGATATTGCATTTTTGAAAAGAAATATTCAACGAAAAGCAGAGAGAAAAATATTTAAAGTGGACTTCCCTAAAAAAATTCATATTATGGTTCTCTTGGTGTGCCCACTTGTGTTCATAACTGCATTATTACAAAGAGAAAAACTGAGAAATAAAACTAAAAGAAAACCTACTCCTAAACCTACTCTAACTACTAAACAAATAAAAAATACTAAGTGAAGTCATGCTTCCAATATAGCCATCGGAGTAACTCCAATCCTACAATGGAAACAAGATCAAATATTACTAACAAGAATGGTAGTATATCGAAAAATAACAAAAATATATCATACTTACCTTTATCATCATCATTTAAAAACAAAGAAAGCATGACCTTACCATTCCCTTGAACATTATTTTTGTATGAATCCTCTAGCCATTATGAAATTTTGTCATTATATGGATCACAAAAATATGAAAAAATGAGATTGTGAAGCTTGTGAGAGTTATGGGGACCTGACATAACCATCATCCTAGACCAGAGTGCCCCATCCTCCCAACAATTTTCCTTTTGTTCCATATTTTCTCCATCTGAAGGATGTAAAATGAGTGTGTTAAAGTAACCTCCTTGATCTCTTAATAAAGTGAAGATAATCTTATCATTCCCTGGAAAATTTTCGAGATATGAATACTCCAACCAATATGCAACCCTATCATAATACATGCAATTACTAACATGGGAGCATTCAAAAGAATTCACATATGAAAAATATTCCTTATGATAATAAAGTATTAGACTATCAAGGAAAGAATCTTGTAAAAAGGTTGAATCAAGATGGCGAGAACTTATCGTGATTCTCGATCGGAAAAGAAATGTATCATTCTCTTTAAACTTTCCATTGAGCTTAAATACTTCAAGATTAACTATTTGAGGTGGACTAAATGGAATAACCAATATTTTTGAATAATCATCATTGGTAATAATATTTGGCCGATTCTCCTTTTCAACCTCAAATAATTGATCATGGAAAAATCTAGATTCTTCTTTAATCACAAATTGAGATGAATGAATGGAAGATGCAATTTGAGACTCTTTCAAATCATTTCTTGATTTACCCACGGATAATTGATGAGAATAAGAATTGATATGTTCATGGGTAGAATTATTTTCATCTTTATCTTCTATTCGGTAATCTCTTTGTACCTGATTATATAATGTTGAATTCTCTTCAAGGCAATATGGAACATGAAATTGCACAAGATTAGGATAAAAAATATTGGAGTACAAGGAATAATATGTAGAAGAATTGAGGAGACAAAATGCATCTCTTGAAATGATAGGTATATACATTTCTAAATATGGTTTTGGTCCCTCTCCTTGTATAAACTAATCAACCTCTATTGTATTCTCTTTTAAAGAATACGAGACAGATTCTAAGAGACAATTTGGTTCATTATGTAAGGGAAAATTTGAGAGAAAATCACTAGAGATAGAAGGTTGATTAATAGTTTTCCTAATGATTTTGTCTCCCACTGATTGATCATGGATATGTTCAACTAAATTAGGGGAAGATTTATCGCCCACATGATTATCAACTTCACATTCAACCTCTTTTACTTTAGAAACTACTATAAAATCTATGAGAGTGTGACAACTGTCATGTTTTAAAGTAAAGGTTCCTTCTTTGATAGGAGGAGACATTGTTTTCAAAGAATCATTAGATGTGACAATTGCATTATGTGGCTCATGATTTGACAAAATGAAAGAAGTCGAAAAAAATTGTGGTGCTTCAAAATATTCAAGATCAACATGAAAATTTGAACCATATTGAGATTGAGTGTTAGTGCTCAATTCAGATTGGTTAACAATTAATTGATCTTGCTTGTCTAAGAGAGAAACAAGATATTCAAACCACTCTTTAATAAGCGACATTTCTTTCAAAGGGAATCTAGTACAAACAAGGATTAACCTAATTTCAAAATCATTGAATGATTCACCATTTTCTTTCCTTAAGAAACTTAATTGTTCACTTAATTCATAATAATCATAGTTACTAAAATCTGATAAAATCTCAAATACAAATGCAGAAAAAGAATGAATAGAATTAGCCTGAAAATATTCAAACCAAATTTTAACCTGACCTCAGAAAGTGAGAGCAAACAATCTGCATGTAACATTAGAATCGGTGATCTCATGTCTTAAACACTTATAAAAAAATTAGAAATATGGTCTACTGCAGATGTGTTCCCTTCACCATCAAAGGTGAGTTCTGAAAAGAGATCAGTTGTCTTGTTGGAAATAACTGGTAGTGAGACATTAAAAGCATGTTCCGACATAGTGATTTGGGCAGGAGCCATTAAGAATTTGAAGAAATTGACTCCAAATAGTTAGTATGCCTTGTAGTGCATTATAAGATGATACATAAGAAGGATTTATAAATCTGGAATTATGAAAAGCTGAGGGGTGAAACATTTAATCATTAAATCGACCTCGGCCCTCTTTCTAGTGTCATTTGTTGACGGGCAAAATTTGACTGTTTGTCAACTGGAAGAGCGAGTCTGGTCCGGGGTTGTCTAAATAACCCAAGCCGTTTGGTGTAACTCGTTCTAATGGGTTTAATGGCTTCGTTAGCCAATCTAAAATCCTAAAACAAAATAAATGAAAGAAATGAAATAACTAACTAATTACTAATCACTATATATATATGTACATATGCTCTAATGTAACTGTAGTAGGTGTGTCTAAGCATAAAATATACAAGTCTTGTTTATTTACATGATTTACAAGTTGCAAGTTTTAATTGAAACTTACGAAAATTGATGTGAAAAATGATTGCTTCTAGGAAGCAGATAAAGAAAGAACATAAAAATATTTATTGTTTTTCCTTTATAAATTTAAAGAATCTTACAAAAAATTCAATGAAACATGATCATGGGGATAGTCAAAGATGAACCATACATTCTAGTTTCAATGATATGTAAATGACAAAAAAATACAAAGAAGTTATCATGTCAGTGAGTTAGTGAGGTGTATCCAAGCATCTGCATGAGTGGTGAACATCCAACTGCCATGTCCAAGAGATAAATCTGCAATGAACCTTATGACTGGTTTAAATAAATTCATAACATGTATTGGCAGCTTAGGTTTTAATGACATAAAATGAAACACAAACATAAACCTGTGATCTCATAATTATACATGATTACATCAAGATAAATATGGAAGCAATCTATGCATTTTATCATTCAATTTAAAACTGAAAGATAAATCCCATTATTTAAATCGAAGATATGATTAGAACATTTGTATTTTGAGAAGAAAATGATAGATGATATTTATAATATAAACCTCCTACACATCACAGATCATTTAATCTAAAGATATCAGACCTGCACATGTAACATGATTAAAAAAACATAAATAACAACATTATAAACAAAAGGCTAAATCCAAAATGCATATATGTCATTCTATTAAGTTTTGGAATCACTTGTCCATTCTGTAGTCTTGAAAATCATTTTTGGGATAATAGACTCTTAAAGATAAAAAAAAAATTAAAACATAAATGATAATAATTAACCATGTATTGATAAAAAAGACTAAAACTATTTAAATCAATGCATAATCAATTATTCAAATAATATGAAGATATTATATGAAAATAAAACCATTTTACTCACATGACAAAATCCATTAAGTAACCTGGAATTCCATATTCTTCTTTAAAAATACTCGTCCATTCTCCCAAAGATTCCAGCCATCCATTACTCCATTTGAAAAGAAATAAAAAGTTTACAAAAGAAATAATACACAAAAGAGAAATAATAAATATCCTCCTCTCCAATTCTTGGATCTTCATGGCTCTGAACTTTCTCATATACTTATACAATGAGTGAACAGTCTGGGTGTCACTAATAATTTCCGCCACCTGAATTTTTTCTCATAAAGATACACAAATATCTCTCAAATAGTGAATTTATTTGAGAAACTATCTATTAGGAAGGTAAACGGGTCTATTTTGGAAATGGGTTTTCAACCGTGTCGTCAAATTCCTCACGGTTTGGCTGCAATCAGTCCTGTAAAAGCATATGTCTAATCTTGACGCCTTTCTAAATTTTATTTGTTGTTGCTCATAATTTTTTTTGTAGCAATCCAATATTATTTTTTGATCAATCATCTTGAATGTATTTGGATAATAAAATCAAGCCATGATCATATCCATATCAAATATTTGATAATAGAAACCTGTGAAACAAAAAGAAACCTAAATTAATAACCTAAAAATTGTGAATAAAACAAAATCTAGAACAATAAAATAAAAAATGAATTTAAACTAACTATAAGTTCTAATCAAACATTGTTTATAATTTCCTTTCAAATATGATCTTAAAATTCTATAAGATTCAAGTTAATGGAGAAGAGAAAAATATTAATTTTTGTTTTTTACAAAATCAAACAAATGATAGATAATTGTTTTTTATTATTATTATTTTTATTTTGAAATGAGATGCAAAATTAAAAAAGAATTTAATTAATTAATATCACCAAATGATTTTATGAAAATGAGAAACCAACCAAGATATTATTTGATGAAGTATTGAACACATTATTCAAAATAGTCAAACTTGCTAATGAGCAAAAGAAGAAACACATAATCACAATTTAAACGAAAGTAGACAATTGATAAAAAATATCGTTTTTGTTTAAATTGAGATTTCTATGTTCGTTTCTAAATTTTGACATATACTCTTGTATTGAATGTCTCATGATATAGTGAATGTCTTAAGTTTGTCTCAAAGCAAGACAAGGTATGAAACTATTTGAAAATGTTGATTCTATAGGTCATCATAATTATCAAGATTCTAATGGGGGCCCTTTAAATTTTGTAAAAATTTAGTGGGAGTTGTTGGGGCCCAATAGGTTCCTATGACTGTCTAATTGGGATGGATTGGTTGGACCAACATCATGCTCTTTTACACTGTCATAAAAAAGCATTTACTTGTCTGGATGAGGAAGGAAATCAAAGAAAAGTATAGGGAATTTCCAGGATAGTAACCATTAGAGAAATTTCAGCATTGCAGCTGAAGAAATGTTATAGAAAAGGGTGTCAAATAATTGCAGCTCATATGGAAGAGATACCTAAAGATAAGGTACCAAGTTTGGAATATTATGCAATACTGAAAGAATTTGAAGATGTATTCATGAAGGTATCATGACTACCTCCAAGGAGAGACATTGATTTCTCTATAAATCTAATGCCTGGAGCAGTTCCAGTGTCAAAGACTCCTTATAGAATGAGTACACCAGAGTTGAAGGAGTTGCAAATGCAGCTTGAAGACCTTTTGAAGAAGGGGTATATATGCCCAAGTGTGTCACCTTGGGGGGCCCTAGTCTTGTTTGTGAAAAATAAATATGGAACATTAATATTGTGCATTGACTTCAGACAGTTGAACAAAGTGACTGTTAAGAATAAGTATCCTCTACCAAGGATTGATGACCTCTTTGACCAATTGAAGGTGTAAAGATATTTTCAAATATAGATCTCAGATCAAGATACCATCAGGTAAGAATCAAAGAGGAAGATATCAAAAAGACTACCTTCTGGACAAAGTATGGTCATTATGAGTTCACAGTGGTTCCATTTGGTTTGTCAAATGCACCAATTGTTTTCATGTGCTTAATGAATGGTGTTTTCTGGGAATATTTAGACAAGTTTGTCATTGTATTTTTGGATGACATTTTAATATATTCAAAGTTAGAGGAAGAGAATGAACATCATTTGAGGATGGTGTTGCAAGTATTAAAGAAGCATCAGTTGTCTTCCAAATTGGGCAAGTGTTCATTCTATCAAAAACAAATTCATTATTTGGGGCATATAATTTCTAAGGATGGGATAACAGTGGATCCTAAGAATATAGAAGCCATTAGAGAATGGTTAGTGCCAAAGAATGTGACAGAGGTCATATCATTCATGGGTCTTGTAGGCTACTACAAGAGATTCATTGAAGGATTCTCAAAGATAACACACCCAATCACTTCCTTGCAAAGAAAGGGTGTGAAGTTTCAGTGGACATTAGAGTGTGAAAAGAGTTTCCAACACTTGAAACAATTATTGACAAGTGCTCCAATATTAAGGATTGTAGACCCAAATGAAAATTTCATTATATGCACAGATGCATGTAATGAAGGATTGGGTGGAGTCCTCAGTCAAAATGGATTTGTGATATGTTATGAATCAAGGAAGTTGAAGGAGCATGAAAGAAACTATGACACTCATGATTTGGAGTTGGCAGCCATAGTGCATGCCTTGAGAAAATGGAGACACTACCTCATGGGGAAAATATTTGAGCTAAGAACGGACCACAATGGTCTGAAATACTTATTTGATCAACCAAATCTAAATGCTAGGAAAAGAAGATGGTTAGGATTTCTAAGAGAATATGACTTTGATATAAAGAATATCAAGGGGAAAGAAAATAAAGTGGTTGATGCACTCAGTAGGAGGGTGCATGAACTACGTGCTACAACCATCAGCATGTATCAGACTGATGTTAAAAGAAAAATTATGGAGGCTGCAAAGGCATACCTGCAGTACAGAGAATTAGTAACAAAATTACAACAAGGAAAGATACCACAAAAGATGGATATTTATACGTTGGTAATAGATGGATTACTGCTGCACAAGAACATAATTTTTGTACCAAATGTCCAGGACTTGAAAGGTAGGATTTTGCATGAGATGCATAGTGTTCCTTATGTAGGGAAAACTGGATATCAAAAAACCATGGCAACAATCAAGAGCCATTAATTTTGTCCAGGTATGAAGAGAGAGATCATTGAATACGTTTCTATATGTATGGAATTCCAGAAAGTTAAAGCGAAGCATAGTCACCCAGCATGATTGTTGCAACCTTTGCCCATTCCTGAATGGAAGTGGGAAGTGGTGACAATGGATTTTATTACAGGATTTCCCAGAACAGAAAAGATACATGATTCGATCATGGTGCTGGTAGACAAGCTTACAAAAGATACCCATTTTATTCCACTAAAAACTACTCACAAGGCAGTAGATGTTGTTGATATTTTCATGAAGGAAGTGGCACAATTGCACGAAATTTCTAAAATGATTGTGTCCGAAAGAGACCCAAAATTCACTTCAAATTTTTGGAAAGGATTGTTCAAAGGATTCAGAACGAATTTGAACTTTAGTACAACTTATCATCCTGAGTCTAATGGATAGACAGAGAGGGTGAATAGAGTGATAAAATATATGTTGAGGATGTATGTGATGGATAAACCATCAAAATGGGAAGACTACCTACACTTAGTATAATTCACTTACAACAATGGGTATCAGGAATCATTGAAGATGACCCCATTTGAATCACTTTATGGCATAAAGTGCAATACTACAGTAAGATGGGATAATCCAGTTGATAGGACAGTAGTCAAGCTAGAGTTGCTCAAGGAGATGGAGGACCAAATATTAAAAATTAAGAAGAATTTAAAAGCTGTCCAAAACAAGAAGAAAAGTTATGCTGATAAGAATAGAATCCACAGAGAATTCAAAGTGGGTGATCATGTTTTATTGAAAGTGAAAGCTAACAGGAGTTCCCTGAAGCTAGGAAGCTGCGCCAAGTTGGCAACTAGATTTTGTGGACCATTTGAAATCCTAGAGAGGATTGGTCCAGTTGCTTATATGATTGCATTGCCTGCATCTATGACTATTCATAATGTATTCCATGTATCAATGCTAAAGAAATATATACCTGATGCTAATCATGTTATTGATTAGAATGTGATTCAGGTGGAGCAAGAAGGAACTTTCCAAGTGCATCTGGTGCGCATATTGGACCGAAAAATCAAACATCTCTGGAATCAATCCATAGGGCTTGTAAAGGTCTAATGGACCTGGTATGGACCTGAGGACGCTACTTGGGAGCATGAGAATGCAATGCGGGCAGAATACCCACATTTTGTTTTTTGAGAAATTCTGAAAATTTTGTTGTATATGGGAACATGATGCACTAAGGACAGTGCATAAATAAGGGGAGGGGATTGTAATATCCCTCAGCCGAGCCCAAATGAAAATGTAATCCAAGTATATTTAATCTGGTGAGCTATTTTAGACATCGTTTTGTAATGCACCTTTCATGGCATAGTGCGCGCATGTACTGCGCAGTAAAATGATGTAGGATGCACATTCCGGATACCATGCACAGTAACTAAAGTGTGCGTAACCTGGAAGTCAACGAATATTGTGCACGATATTAAGGTCAATAAACCTTTGTGTATATAATATGTGTATAGGCTATTGAGGCAGTACTATAAGCTGGGAAGCTTATGTTTTGGAACTAGGCCAGAGTGCCTAGATGTTAAAGGCTAGTGCGCCAATTTTGTATACGTCTCATGATTAATATAAAATACATCGTTGTGCACAGACTGACAACGATAAAAGAGATAGGGTACTAGACTCCACCAATTAGGGAAAGGGAGGGCTAAAATTTAGGGAACGTGCTAAGCGAGAGAGCTTAAGCTAAAAAGGAATATTATATTAATATTTCTTAGAGCATAAAGTATGGATAATTACTTTATCCTAAGTTCTAAAGTTGGGGACAACTGTACCAAAGTAACTTCCAACATGACAAGTGTCAAGTTGGGGAAATTCATACATATTGTCTGGACTTAGTTCTTTGGGGGAGATCTTCCATTATTCATCCTTCACACTTGCTCATCAGTGGGATCATCATCTCTCCCATGATTCCATGACCATTTCTTTCGCATAGTCATCGAGCTATTCTCGTACCTTCCTATCACTGTACCTGAACCTGTTTCATAGCCATTATTTCTATTGATGCACCTGTTAACTTGGGACAGGGATTGAAGATGTGGGTTGCCAGGCCTGTGAGTGATTCTCTGAGTGAGAGAATTGATGGGGATCAATTTTCTGAAGGTGCTAAACTATAGCTATAGTGCTCTAAGACTTCCAGTCTGGCCTATTGCTGAAGCCCTAGAAGGGAAGTGGGGCAGCAGAAGGATTGTTGAGCAGAGAAGGGGGCACACTTCCTTGGGTGGGACAGGCATGTGGGGAATGAGAGGTTGTAGGATGTCGATTGAGTGAGCACCTGAGATGGAGTATTTCATGTTGACCGTGAACCCTTAGGTTGGTTAGGAATCCCTTTCCCGGGTTGAGTTTAGTCCCTGCTCGGGGGTGACTCATTGTTGAGAGTGATGAATAGTGTGGTCTAAGGTTGGGAGGTTCATGGACAGTCTGGACATAGTTGGTGACATTCTAAGAAAGATAAGTACCAGTTGTGTGATGAATTTACATGCTGCATTGTCATTTATGTGTTATTTTATGGGTTTATTGCATGTGAAATTATAACCATCTGTATGTTTAAAAGGTTATTTCCCTGTATATGTTTCGTGTACGTGTTTGCTGTTAATTCAGCATGAAATTGTATATTTACATAATGCAATTGTTTGTTTATGTTTTATATGTGAAGCTTCCACTAGAGCATTGTATGTATAGGTATAATTGCATGCAATTCAATATGTACATATTCTTGTGTGTATATGTATGTATTTGAAGAGAAAACTTTATGTGACATACCTCAGTAGAATACTGGGGATGTTACAATATCTTTTCATAGCTAGGTTAAGTATCTGAGTAGTGACATTTCCCGGTGTGTTGGTGGTCAGGTATGTTACATTATGTGAGTTGTAAAGTAGTTTAACTCAGTTAAGTGAGATAAACTCAGTTGTACTAGTTGTAACTGAACTTACACTAGTGAGAAAATAGTGAATTAATTATTAATTAATTCACAATCAGTGGTCTCACATGAAACTAAATATTTACCACTGTTAACTACATGCATGTTAGATCCAGTGGAGACCTAGTTGAGATGAAGGTGAAAGGGACAATGTGACTATCAGTTGTGACTTTAGTGGGTGCAATCATGCAACCACACACACATTGGAGATGACAATGAGGAATGTGCAGCCTAGGCAAGAGGATTCAAATTCATTGTAGGGTTTTCCATTAGCAGGGATTGCGTAGAGGAGGCAGGCTGTCTGGAGGCAGAGAATTGGCACATGAATTTGTTGATTTTTGTATGAAAGTGTGAGACGATTGTATATTGTACTGAGAGCTCTTGGATTAGAGTTTTATATGAGGTTGTTTCATGATCCATGATATATACATAATATATGATAGTGGGGTTTTTAGCTTTATTCTTTCCTGGTAAAAACACTTGTGTTATGTGTGATTGATCTTTCTTCTTGATATTGCAATTGGTGATCGTGTTTTAAATTCCGAAAGAATATTTGTAGAAGCGATTCTATATTTAATAGTGGAATATAATTGTTAGATTAGGATAATCCAGGCAATACATAATTTTTATTAAAATTTCTACATGGTATCAGAGCACAAAAGATTGCAATTTTGAAGCAGGAGTTGAGTTTGTTGGTGGAAACAATTAGAATTTGCAGAAATATTTTATTGGTGCTACAGTTGAGTAAACATTGAAATGGATTTCAATGGATTGCGGCTAGAGTATCCAATTGAAGGAATCTTAAACTACATTTCTTGGAAGGACAGGATGGAGGTGGTGCTGGAAGATAATGGCTTGAATGAATTCATTGAAAAAGATGTTCCTAAGCCTGCTTCAACAGATGATGCATTACTTGAGGCATGGAAAAAGAAAGTGGCAAAGGCGAGGAGGATTATTTTGGAGGGAGTATGAGACCACATTGTCTCAAGCCTTCATGGGAAATCCACACCATATGAAATGTGGAAAGCTTTGACAGATCTATTCCAAAACAACAACAACCATAGGAAATTGGTGCTCAAAGATAAAATCAAGAAGATCAAGTTGGAGAAGGGCGAATCCATTCCAAAATATCTCACGAAGTTTTTCCAATGTCTAGATGAGTTGGGGAGTGTGGTAATAAAAATAATTGATGATGATTTTATGAGCTTGGCTCTCCTAGGACTTCCCAAGAGTTTGCACAGTTATCAAGACTTTGTCAATGGAAGGGAAAAATTGTCAGATTGGAAATGACTGTGGTCTGATCTAGTGCAGGAGGAGTTCAGGAAGAACACCAAAGATGGATATTCATCAAAGCATGATGATGAATAGGATTTTCCTTTGGCTGCCAAGGCAAGGAAAGGGAAGGGGAAGAAATTCCATTCAAAATCCGAGTCTAAAGGAAAAAATATGGATTTGTCCAAAGTGAAGTGTTTTCACTGTCACAAACACGGGCATCTAACTACTAACTATCCACAGAAGAAGAAGAACAAGAAGGTTGTTGGAGCTGGAATTGGTGAGGCCCTTACCTTGTAATTTGAACTTGAATTCTCCTTGATCACATGCATGGTGTCAAGTGCATTGGGATCAGTGTATTATTTGGATAGTGGCTCTTCCTTCCACATGACAGGAGATAAGGATATTTTCAGTGACTTGGAGGAGAAAGATCTCAAAATGCATATAGAGATGGGCGACAATGGACAATACAGTGCGACTGGAATTGGTACCAATAATTTTTGGAGGGAGTCAGGTAAACCATTTCAATTGAAACAAGTTATGCATGTTCCAGGTCTAAAGGAAAACTTGGTCTCAGTCGCAATGTTGGAGGAAAGAGGCTATGACGTTGTTTTCAACAATGGAAAAGATTTCCTACGACATAAAACAATAGGTCATGTCAAGAGGATAGGGATTCAAGTTAAGAATATCTACAAGATGTAGGTATATGGTTGCACTTCCATGATGGGAAAGGTAGAAAAAGTGATGAACCGAGATGAGGGAGAATTATGGCACAGGCGATTGGGCCATCTTCATCATGGAGCCTTGAAAATCATGCAAAAAATATCTACTAGACTTCTAATGGGAACACTTGCTCAGTTATATCAGTGCAAGGGTTTCACCATGGGGAAGTATGTAAAGTCCACCTTTCATGAAAAGGAGAACCGTCCTTCGGTGATCCTAGAGAGTTCACACAGACATTTGTGTACCATTATCGGTTGCTTCAACAACAAAACATAAGTATTATGTTTTTTTTTTATGACTTTTCTCGTAAATGATGGATCTTATTCATGCAGAAGAAGGATCAAACATTCTCAAAGTTCTGTGAGTTTAAAGAATTGGTGGAGAAAGAGTCGAGGAAGCAAGTGAAGGCTCTGAGGAGCGATAATGGTGGAGAATACATCTCTAACAAATTCAAAGAATTCTGCAGTAAAGAAAGGATTCGAAGAGAACTCATAGCGCCTCATAACCCACAAAAAAATGGGGTCCCGAAGAGGAAGAACAGAACGATCATGAGTGTAGCACGAGCGATGTTGCATGATCAGGCCCTACCAATGCATTTGTGTGTGGAAGCATGCAACACTGTGGTTTATGTACAAAATTGTTGTCCTCATAGAGTACTTGGCATGAGTACACCTGAAGAAGATTTCACTGGTAAGAAACTTGATGTTTCACACTTTAAGATTTTTGGCTCATCTGTTTATGTGCATGTGACCAAGAATGCCAGGAAGAAGCTGGAGCCGATCGTTGAAGTTGGGATATTTGTGGGCTACACAGAAATACCCCATAATTATCATTTGTATTTTCCTAACAATGAGATGATTGTTATGCAACGGGATATAAAATTCAATGAGGGGAAATCCATGCGGTTGTCGCTTGAGAGGGAGCTATATTTTCATGTGGAGGAGGAATTGTTGGTTCCCAAAGATGAGTCTTAATATGTGGATCAACCACATGAGGAGGTTCATGGAGTGGAGGAAGCCACTCATGCAGATCCATCCATAAAAAAATGGTATAAAGAGCACCACAGAAGCTAATAGATTTAGACTAGATGTTGTATAGAATGTAGGAGCCCCTACTTCACAGCGCAGACAGAGACAATCTCCTGATTGATTTACTGGATACATGGCTCTCATGAGAAAATGTATTTTGATTGAACCATATTTCTTTTAGGAAGTAGTTCAATATCCCACTTGGGTTGATGAAATGGTGAAGGAGTATGACTCCATTGTCAAAAACAGTGCATGGGAAATTGTCCCAAGACCGGTCAAAAAATCAGTGGAAGGTTCGAGATGGATATACAAGGTAAATATTTTAATCATTGTTCTTTATGTTGATGATTTAATAATGACTGGTGATGATCATTTGATACACTCATGCAAGGAGGACCTTGCAAAGGAGTTCGAGATGAAGGATATGGGCCTCCTTCATTATTTCCTTGGATTGGAAATATGGCAGCGAGATGGTGAACTCTTTGTGTCTCAAGGAAAGTATGCAAGGGAGATACTGGGTAAGTTTCACATGGAGGGATGCAAACCCATGGATACTCCTCTTCTAGGAAACTGGAGAAAAGAGGATGCTAGTTTTGGAGAGGTAGTGGATGCTACTGTCTATTGACAGTTAGTGGGTTCGCTAATGTATCTAGTGAACATGAGACCGAACATTTTCTATGCGGTTAACTAGCTGAGTCAAGTGATGGTTAAGCCTACCAATATTTTTTTCAAGGCGGGTAAGAATGTCTTGAGATACCTGAGGGGAACATATGAGTATGGCTTATGGTATAGACAGACGGATGAGGTGAATTTGCATGGCTTCACGGATGCAGATTGGGTGGGCAGTGCAACGGATAGAAAGAGCACATCAGGGGGGATCTTTAGTATCAGATATACAGTTGTTCCTTGGTACAACAGGAAGTAGATATCCATGGAACTCAGTTCAGTGGAAGATGAATACATGGCAGTGAGTCAAGCTGCATGTCAGGCTATTTGGATGAGAAAGATATTGGTTGGTTTGTTTGGTTCTCATTTAGATTCGATAGTGATTCATTGTGATAATTAGAGTTGCATTAAACTCTCAATTAATCCTATGTTTCATGATAAATATAAGCATATAGATATATGGTATCATCATATCAGAGATTGTGTGCAGTGAAAGATCATGTTGCTTTAGTACATTCCTACGGAAGATCAGTATGCAGACATTCTGATGAAGGCGCTCACCAAGAGAAAATTCGAATACCATATAGATAGGATCGTGGTGAAGGATAATCCCTTTCTTGTTGAGAGGGAGTGTTGAGATTCAATAAGAAGATCCTAGTGAAAATTATGTACCTACACTAGGATGGAGCCTCAGGCTATTTTTAGGTGGAATTATATTTATAGATGATGTTCTAGTTATAGATCGCATGTCTATTTATAGATGTATGTCGATTATTATTATCCCTTAATAATAGCTGGACAATAAATATTAATCTATTCTCAATGAGCACTTGGAAATAGTTAACTGAAGTGGAAAAACAATTAGCTATAGGAAATTTAAGTTCAAACGTTGATTGGTGGGACATGCAAGTCGAATTAGTTGTAACTGAGTGATTCAAAGTTGTAACAGGGTTATATGTGTAATTATGTGAGTTGTAAAGTAGTTTAACTCAGTTAAGTGAGTTAAGCTCAGTTGTACTAGTTGTAACTGAACTTACACTAATGAGAGATCAATGAATTAATTACTAATTAATTCACAATCAGTCATCTCACATGCAACTGAAGATTTACCACTGTTAACTACATGCATGTCAGATCCAGTGGAGACCCAGTTGAGATGACGGTGAAAGGGACAGTGTGACTATCAGTTGTGATTTTAGTGGGTGCAATCATGAAACCACACACACATTGGAGATGCCAATGAGGAATGTGCATCCTAGGCAAGAGGATTCAAATTCATTGCATAGTTTTCCATTAGTAGGGATTGTGTAGAGGAGGCAGGCTATCTGGAGGCAGATAATTGGCACATGAATTTGCTGATTTTTGTATGATAGTGTGAGATGATTGTATATTATACTAATAGATCTTGGATTAGATTTTTGTATGAGATTGTTTCATGATCCATGATATATACATAATATATTATAGTGGGGTTTTTAGCTTTATGTTTTCCTGGTAAAAACACCTGTGTTATGTGTGATTGATCTTTCTTCTTGATATTGCAATTGGCGATTGCATTTTAAATTCTGCAAGAATTTTTGTAGAAGCTATTATGTATTTAACAGTGGCATATAATTGTTATATCAAGAGAATCCTAGAAATACATATTTTGTACTGAAATTTCTATAGTTGGATGACTCGAAGATCGCTTCCTTGGCGGAGCCATCTGATGGTGTAGGGTTGTGGGTATGACATTATCAGTAAGGCCAATAGGTTGACAACCCCTATTGAGATGAGGTTATTCTAGATACCAGTATCAATGATTAAGTGCATCGGAGTTCCTTTCACCCACATATGTGAATGAAAGAGGTGATCGCCTTCCTTCGGCTCATCAGGTTCATCGGGCTAGATCTTGGTGGTAGAAACGGTGGCACTGGGTTCTACGTCAAAGATCTGTCTCCAATTTTCTGGTTCTAAATCAGATTCAAAACTTGTGTCTAATTCAAAGGCTTTGAACTCAGCCACCAATGACTACTTTCAGTGGCAATAAACATTGTTATGCTAGGGGATCTTATGGAATTCACACCACTTCCCAGTATCTTTCTTCGTCTTTGCATTGTCCTTGTTTTCTTTCATCTTTGAATGGTTTTCCTAAGGCTACCCATCTTTTCTTTTTCCTTTTTTCTACAGGTTGGGGATTCCCTTGCCCTACTTCTTCTATGAGGGGTTCTGAGGCCCAAAATGTTGTGTATTTTGTTTAATCTTCTGCTTGATTTTGACGACATATCGATAGGCCACGTCTAAGGACGAGATGTCCAAAGAAACCATATATGTATAGATGTATCTATGCAGAACATCGTAGTACTTGAGAACCATATGTCACTCATAATATTTGATACCCAGTTTGGTGCACAAGGTATGGAAGACAATGGTGAACTTTGGCATTGTTTGGTCTCTTTCCTGCCGCAGTGTGGTCCATATTGTATACAAGTCATCATAACTTCCAATAGGTTAGTATTGTTCCTTAATAGAATCCCTAGAGGAACCCCAAGTGGGTGCAACTGCAAATAACTTGGATCCCTCTATTTCATTTTTCTTACATAAAGTCTCCTACCAATCTTTGACATGGGGGACAGCCTTGAGGAGCACAAATGTAATCTTTTCTCTATCGGAAAAGTTGTGGATAGAAACATACCCTTCTAGAAGGTTTAACCATTTATCTACAACATCCGCATATATTTTTCATTCAAATATAGGAATATCAAAATTAATTTGTACCTTGAAGGGGGCTTTGCCTTCGCTTTAGGTAGATGTGTCGCTTGTCAACAACTATCAAAGGATCTGTGAAAATTTGTCCATCATCTCGTTCCTTTATCACTTGAGGGCTTCCTCGAGAAACATTTTGAAATGATCTCCTATCCCATCAAATTTCTTTTCACCTTCCATGGAAGGTTTCTTGGGCATGCGAGAGTATATTTCCTCAAGAGAAACAAGCTCGAGAACCGACTTTCTATACCCTGAACTCATCGGGGACATGCACTAAAAAACAACAAGGAGTAGACTGCTCTGATACCATTGATTCGAATTTATGAGAAGAAAAAAATGAAAGAAAATATTTATAATATTAATATGAAGACACGGTGAATAATGATAGAGATACAATAAAAATTGACTCCTATTAAATAAGAAATATGTTGAAACTGTAAAATGAACACTGAAACAAGCTTGCTAGAATGGTGGCAACTTATCTCTGAGAAGAGATGTGACGACTACACTTATTCCCAAGAAAATGAGTACAATGAGGCTCTAAAGACCTTCTTACAGTAAAAATCAATTCCAAAACCATATACATCAAAAAATCCTAACCCTAGGAGATGAAACACCAAAAGTTATGTGGGCCCTGTTGGGGTAAGTTAGTACATTAACTTCTTGGGGTCGAAACCTTTTCATACGAACTCCATTTTGGGCACAAGATAGCTCGTTGGAAAGGTTTTGTGAGTAGCTTCATTTACGGAGACCAATCATTCCTTTGGTGATCATTGAGGTTCCCGATCACCAAAAATCATCGTTTAGGCCCTCAAAATGGCCCCAGAAGTTTAGGAATTGAAAAACTGCGAAAAATAGTAAATTTCCTAATAACTATTTTGAGCCAATTGGAATAGGTGGTTGGCCATTAATATCCTTTTGGATTAATCCTCCCCCCTTAGGAAATAATGGTCTCCATCAAGTTGATTTTTCCCATCAAATGAGGAATGTTTTGTTGAATTTGGGCTGGGGTGAGCCACTTGCCTTGGTGCGGGAGTTGCACTACTTTGACAACCCGATAAAGCTGGATCCTCTGTTGGGGAGTGCTCTTGATCTATGTGTCCATGATTTGATTAGTGGATTCCTATTCCATGTAGTTACAGTTTATCTCTATTAGTATCAATTGTTTTGTGATCTCTGAGGTGTCTAATAATGGTGGAAAATATGGTTGAAGGAGGTCCACATTGAACACTGGGTGCAAGCTAAGGAAGGGCGAGATATTTAGCTAAAACTAATTTTCACCCACATCCTTGGTGATGGTGTAAGGTCCATAATGGAGTGGATGAAGCTTCTGATGAGGCCCTGTAAGCCATTATTTCTACAAGTGCAACCAAACTTTGTCTCCCACTTGAAAATTGTGTGGCACCTAGTCTTGATCATGGTGCTACTTGTACTTGGCATTGGACTTCTATAAAATATCCTGAACCTATTGGAGGATGTGTTGGATCTGCTCAATGAATCGAGAGGCTTTTTCAGCTTCAGTCGGAGCATGGGATGAGTAGGCATGGGAGGATGCAAGGGGTAGTGCAACATCCATGGGACACAATGTTTGGAATCTCAGCCACACCTAAAAGGGGGTGTGGCCAATTGAACTATGTATGGATCTGTTGTAGTTATGTTGAACATAAGGAAGACTCTCATCCCATGTGTGGGAGTGCTTGGAATTATAAATTTGCAGGATATGGATGATAATCTTATTGACGACCTCATTTTTTCCATTCGTCTAGGTGTGGAAGGCAGTGGATTTGGTGAGCTTGGTGTCCAGCAGTGACCATAGGCTCAAACAAAATGTGTTGAGTGTTACACATCAAAATTACTCACTTCGATAGTGTCGCAAATGTCATCATTACAAGTGTCACAAGTGTCAGGAAAAGCATACTCCCATGATGCCTATGTTGTGCCTATAATGACATAAGAAGGACACTTGACACACATCAAACACTTGATTTGGAAGAAGAGGAATGGTTAACTGGGCTTATGAACCTCTTTCCATCTAAAAGAACCACAAAATTGAGTTTTTAGAGGAGAGGGCTCCCCTATACCTCTCTCAGGAGGTGCCCCCCTTTACACTGTCTGGAGTGTTATAACGCTCTGACAGCCCTTTCCAGGGAGCACTGATGGGTTTAGGAGTGCTAGCGCCCCCATAAAGCTTACTGGGGAGTGTTATAATGCTCTGACACCCGTTTTGAGAGAGCGCTACCTATTCTGGGCAGCAGTTGGTCTGTTTATAAGAATGGGGGAAAGATCCCTTCAATCCATGAAGGCAGTTGGATTCAAATCCCTAGTCAAGCCATGATCTTAGGGAAGATCCTTAACTGAAGGAGGAAAATCCTCAACTTACCCCAAAGATATCTCAAGTGGTTGAGCCTCTCCAAGCCTATATAAGCATGCTTTCTTATGGTGAAAAGAGGAAGAATTGGAAGCATGAAACCTTTGATCTCATAGGAAAAACTCAGCAAAGTGAAGAATAATCGATGAAGCTATCATCATTCTGATTGTGGGGATTTTGAGCAAGGGTTAGAAAAGGAGAACTTGATGAAACTGTTGCATTCCATCTATGGTTGTAAGTAACATTTCGTTCTCATTAATGTAATATGCTTGGCATGTTTCATTCTAATTTGTGTTTGATATCACATGAATTTGTCTCTAAGTAGATAGGTATGTTTTGAACTAATCTCAACAGCGTAGGAAGTGGTTGTACTTTTGTTTTTCTTGCAGGGTCTACCAAGGAGCTCAAGATTGAAGCTCAACCCAGACTATGCAGGGACAAACACCGGTAAAAGGTACATCATTCCTCCTTCCTCCTCATGCATTAGTTTATGTAGACTTAAAAAGGAAGTCAGTGACCATGATAATCATTTTCTGTCCTACGATTTTAGAGTCTATCTCTCAAGAGGAGATCTACATGTCCACAGGAAGATTTTCCTTCAACAGAAATTGGTGACTCCATTGGGGATTGAATCAGAACTTTTGGTTTTGATTTTTCTTCATAGACCTTGTATTACCCTTTGTTGTTTTTAGACCTTGTTCACTCTGTATGTTTGATTTCATATGTTGATTGAATCTTTGTTCCATCACACATACTCTGAATGACGAAGTTCAACTGAGTTTTTAGGATTTTTTGGACTTTTTTCTGAGTTTTAGGACAAAAGCGCTCCCCTACCTTGTTAGCAGAGTGCCAACACTCCCTGAAATCCTTAGATAGAGTGTTATAATGCTCTTGTCTCCCTTACACTAGAGCGCCAACCTCTCTTTGCAAAAAATCCTTTCTAGAATTGCATTTTCTGAGATCCAGACCCTGTTTTTTCACTTGCTGAGATTCTTTGTGATTCAAATGCTTCTTCCCATTGACCTTTGATATCCTTTCTTCTGAAAAATAATCACTTTTGTTACCCATGATTTTGGTTGTCATGATGATGTATTGATGATGGTGTACTCAGGCTCTTCATAAAAACTTTCTCCTGGGAAAAGTTACTTTCATCTCTTCCCAGAAAACTCATTTTTGAAGAGGGTTCGTAGGCTGCTAGTATATTTGGCTGCGAGAATGACCCATTCTCGCAGGTTGCCTTAAGCCAGGGTGTGAACTTCTTATACTGTGTTGAATTGCTAGGGTGTGAACTCTTCCTAAATCAAGGAAAAAGATGAATTCTCGAAGCTTCTAGAACGGAATCTTCTAAAAGAATGGGTTGGCATTCGAATGGTTATCCTAGTACTGAATTCCTTGATATTTTGGGATCATTCTTATCCAAGTAACTAATTCATTCTCTCCTATATATTGAGTTAATTCTCATGGAAAAGGTTAAGTAAGATTCATTGGAGAATTGGTGAAAGAATTATGTGAAGGATTGAAGCTTGAACAACAGCTTGGTGACTCCAGCAAGTCTATCAAGAGGTTTTTATCTTCTTCATGCAAGGATTGAGCTAGTGTGTGTGTCAAAACCAGGAGCCATCGAAAGGAAGTTTACGACATCAAGGCTCAGGTTGTAATCTTTACTTTCCATTAATATGATACAGTAGCATGTCCCTTTCCGATAAATCTATTTCCACTTTATTGTATAATTCCTTGATCATATACATAGATTCATTGTTGAATAGATTGTGCTATCTTCACTTTGGTTGGTTTGTGTTGTCTTGGTCTTGGCTGCATGAGAGAACTGGAGCGAAGAAGGAGAAAAAAATACCATAGGAAGCGATAATAAGGTATGTTATTTTTTCTTGCCTCCTAGTTAATTCAATGGTCAAAATCGAGGGAAAGAGTCATGTTCTGTCTTGCTTTGTTCTAGATCCAGATGGATATAGGGAGATCTGTTAGTCTCCGTACCTACCAATTTATCCAATAACAAAATTGGTGACTCCACTGGGGATCAATCCATTTTATTTGTGGCTTTTGGTATTTTTCTGTGGCCATTTTCTCTGGTTTCACTTTTCTCCTGTCCTATCAATCTCTGAGTCTTCAGGATATCCTGATAGACACTCTGGGTCCAGAGGCCTTTTCAAATTTTGCTTCCTTTTCCAAAATTTTGCTTATGTTTAGACATTCTCACACTGCACTTCATTGCAGCCTGTGAGAATTGGTAGGGTTTACATTCTTCCTTTAAGGTTCAGTGTGAGGTTCTCACACCCTGATTAAGGGTCACCTGCGAGAATCAGTGATTCTCGCACTGTGTAATACTACCAGCCTGCGAACTCATCTTTTCAAATTTTTGGATTTGAGTTTTGGTATATTTAACTGCCCAGATTAGTTTAAGTGCCTCATAAAAGTTTCTTGGACCATTGATTGATGTCTTTCTTGTCTTCGTTTGCGTGCATGAATAGTCTTAGGATTTAAAGGCTCTTCTTGTCACTTTTGTCTTGACTTTCATTTCTTGACTTTTCTTGGCAAAACCATTCTCTCTGACTTCAGAATCTAAGTGTGTTTTATTAGTTAAGAACCAGTGATTGGTTGAAAGTTAAGTTTTCTTGGGTTTTATCATTTGTTTATGGTTTGAAAGATCATTTTTTTTTGCATTTGAAAAGACTACATTGGTTTGTTTTTTATTTTTTCTTTCATTGAAATAGTGGATTGGGTTTTTATCATTACTTGTTCATTGCTTTCTAATTTTTTGTACTCTCATTGGCATAGTGAGGGTCCTTTTTGAAAAGTGAACAAAGTTTTTCTTTCAAAAAATCGTTTTTTATCTTCAAAAACATTGAAAATCAAATTGTTGAAATTGTTGAAAAAGAAGCAATAGAGTATTGTT
This sequence comes from Picea glauca, assembly GCA_000966675.3. Lineage (NCBI taxonomy): Eukaryota > Viridiplantae > Streptophyta > Pinopsida > Pinales > Pinaceae > Picea > Picea glauca. Next base: position 883,287 of record JZKD02S1622785.1, read on the forward strand.
CTTTGATGCGTGATTTGTTTCATTTGCATTTAAAAGGAAATTTTGCATTATAGTTCAAGGTTGATCTAGAAAATTTTCTCTTTCCCTCCCATACATAGGATTCATTGAATGAAAAGTGATATATTTCATTCTCATCCATGCATTGTTGGGTCAGAGTCATACAACATAAGTTTCATTTTTGTTTCGTTTGAGTAAACAACAACTCTTAATAACACTGCGTAATCATAAAATTTATCTAGTAACACTTTTTTAGGGCTCTTTTACACCAACATTTAGCTAGGCTAGTGCTTTGGAGTAGGAAGAGAGATACAGTCTCCAAAATCTCAAAACACACAATAGCATCTTTTGTTAGGGAGTGTTAAATTCCATTTGCAACATTCTGTCCTGGGAATCCCTTCTCACACAAGGGTCAAGCATGAGGTCGCATTGATATTGGCAGAGTTACTCACCCTACTTTGTTGATATTAGTGTAGAGATTGCACGTATTATGGGGATCACTCGGAGGTATACCCACAATGATGAGTGGAAGCCTTTTGAGTTGATTTCGGGCTAGATACCCTTCCCTTGCGTGTGGATCAGACTGTCAACTATTCCCTCAGGCTTTATTGTTGTTGGTGGTGACCTTAGTGGCCTATCTCTCTAGTTTCTTACCCGAGGTGACTGTGGAGGGGAAAGTATTCACGGTACCTGGAATTGACGTTGACCAAAATCACTCAGGCTTCTTGGAGGGTATACCCACGATTATGTGTGGGAGCTTGCACTAGGGTGTAAGTCTGTTAAGCAGGTCATCAGCGTAACTTTTCCACCCTCGCCCTGCCCCTTCTCATCTCGTTGTTGTGACGTTGGATTTCATAACCAACTAGTGGCTTCGAAATTAGAAGGTCTTGTTTGCTTGGTGTTACTTCCTAGATTTTGTTTACTAGTGCGTGTTGTTTGTTTCTTGAAGTTGACCATAGGATTTTCTTCACGAAGTTTGTTACTCGTTTACAATAGCTCCCCCATGCCATCCACATAGAATGCAGGGTTTATCTCCAGAGCATCTGGAAGGTTCTCAACCCTTGCCTACAAGTACACTTGAGGGCTCTCCTCGACAAAGTGAAGCCACAGTTGTCACCACACCACAAGTGGAACGAACTGACTCTCTAGAATGTTTTTGAATTACAAATACTCGAGAGGACTTTCAACTTCACCCTGATTCTGAGAGACGTTTTATGCGAGCAAACTCTTCCAGAGACATAATTGTTGTGTATTCTGGATCTCCGTCTGGACCTGGGGATCAAGATCCTTTTTGGTCTATGGGCATTTTTCGACGGGACCTTTTTGGTCTAGGTTCACCTATGATTTCTGAGATCAACCCCCCTGTGATTTCTGAAATCTCTGATATAGAGATGATACCGATGACTACCACTTATCACTTTACCGTCCCTGCCGAAATGGTCCATCTTGCAACTACTTCAAGTGTTCCAACCGGGTTTACTGCGGTTAGTCTTGCTCCTATCAACACACCGTGAATGCCCAACATCGCCCCGACACTACCACCTGGATACCATGCGTTGAATGCTTCAATTCCTACTCCTGCGCAAACTCCATCTGGCTCTCCTAGTGGTCCTTCTTCTTCTGGGCAATTTTTTTCCGGTTTTGTTCCAACACTCCCTCAATTTCCTTTTGGAGGACCTTATTTGTCCTCTACTATCAATCCTAATCCTCATGGCACTCTTCCATCATTCACTCCAAGTTATCAGTTTCTGGTTGGTGGACAATTTCACCAGGGTGGTATTACACAACCCCCTCTCAGTGGGCAAATCCCAATTGGAACATTACCCCCAATTGGAACACCACTTTCAATGGGAGTACTGACCCCACCTTATGGGAAAAACTTACCTCCGTCCTTGGCCCAGTATTGGAATTAGTTTATACAAAATCCTCCTCAATCAACTGGGGGGCAGCAGTTTCCAACTGTGTCCATAACACCCCCTAGCATGGGTCAACCATATCCCGGTTCATTCAATCCCATTTGGGGGGAGAATGCTCAAACTCAAGCCCCTATTCCAGGGTATAATTCTATGAGCTACTATCCTCTCCAACCACCACCGCATATGCCTTGGTCTTCACATTATATGCTCACTGCTTATAGTCCTACTGGTTTGCCAACAGAGCTTCCTCCCCAAAGCCACCAGTACCCACAAGTGAATCGATAGTTACCCTTTCTCGCCACTTTGGATTTGTCGGATTTGTCAAGGATTTTAAATGATCCTATTTGTCACTCTCCCCAATGGCCTGTTATTCCATCCAAGCTTCCATCGGGCATTCCTAAATTCGACGGCAAAGTGGGAGAGGACCCAAACAATCACGTTATGAATTTTCACCTATGGTGTTCATCCAACTCGTTGATGGATGACTTTATTCGTTTACATATTTTTCAACGAACCCTTACTGGTTCTGCTGCGAAGTGGTATATTGAATTGCCACACGGTTTATTCTCTGATTTCAACACCCTAGCTATGGCTTTCCTTACACATTACTAGTTACCGATCCGTTATGATACAGGGACTGAGATTTTTACTTCCTTCAAATAGACTAAAGGCATTCATATATCTGATCACATCCATGAGTGGCGAAGGAGACGACATCTCATTAAACTTGAGCTTCCCGATCAGTTACTGGCAGAATGGTTTACAAAATCACTTGTGAACGAAATCGGTAAGGACATTGCCATGGGTGGGGTAGTCACGGAAGAGCAGGCTATAAGTCATGCTCAATATCTTGATCTTGTTTATTCACAAATGGACACCCTTTACGATTTACTACCTGACTTACCTCGTCCTAATACTTCCAGAACTTCAACTATTCTAGCTGCCTCGCATGTAGCTGACGGTGTGATTGGCTCTTCCCAAGCCCAACCACATTCTGTGTCAAGAATCAACCCTAAATCTTCTTCTTCTAATGTTCAAAATGCTCTGTCTCCTGCCACTCCCACCGGAAAGACTTCTGAGGTAAATGTCGTCCAATCTACCCCAGTCGGTAAAAACAAATCTAAAAAGGGGAGAGGCAAGAATAAGGAGGGAAAAAATAATTCTCAAGCAGAGAAAACCAAAACCACCCCTGTTGATGATCGGGATAAGTGCAAACCACGATACCCTTGCCTTATCTGTGGTGATGATCACTACACAAAGGATTTTCCATGACGTTCTGAGGTCACTAAGTTCCTTCAAGGAGCTCCAAAACCACCTGCACCGTCTGTCTTGTACCAACCCTTCCCGTCTCAACAAAAGACTCAGTTGGTCATCCACAACCAACCCTCTTCTTCTACTACATCATTTGTTTTGATGTGTATTGGTGATTCTAAGCAGAACAACGTTGCACTCACTACTCGAGACAAAGATTATTCTCCTTCTAAGGAGAAGGTTGATGACTTACCTCCTTCCTTGGTACAACCCTCTCCAACGACTCCACCTACTAACAGTCCTCTTCATCTCGAACGACCGAGCCTTGACACAGTTCGAAAATCGGCTTTCAATCCTCATGCTCATGTGGCCTAGAAATACAACATTGTTGAAGATCTGGCCCAGGCACCATCTGCGATGTCAGCCCTTGAAGTCCTTCAGTCTTGTCCCGCACAACAGAAGGAACTGTTGAAAGCTATTGGTGGAATCGATCTGACGGATACGAATTTGATAGTCTTTGACTTGGAAGATCACATTCCAAGGTTACCCCGTCAACTTGCGTTCCAAATCCAAGTGGTTTTCGCTGACAAAAAAATTTGCCGAACCATTATTGATGAGGGTGCCTCAACATGTGTTATGTCTCTTGCTTGTTGGAAAGCCATTGGCTCTCCTCCTTTGAACGAATCCCAAAAGACTCTTAAAGCCTTCAACGGCTCTAGTTTTAAGCCTTACGATGTTATTCCTTCGTTTCCCATCACGTTAGAAGGTAAAACGGTCCAAGTTTAAGTGGAAGTCTTTGACTCTCCCCTTGATTATAATCTTCTTCTTGGTCATAGTTGGATCGATTCCATGTGTGGTGTTGTGTCGACACTTTTTCGTGTAGTACGTTTCCCTCATCAAGGAAAGGTTGTTACCATCGACCAACTAGCCTTCTTTAATTCTGATACTCGTACTGGCAATGTGCCTTTTATTTCTAAAACCCCACCAGGTTATGAGAATGTCGGTGTAGGCCTTCTAAAGGACTCCTCGTTAATGGGTACCTTCCCCATTCCACCACCCAATGTTCCATGCTCGTCAATTGCTTCTATCAACATGATCTCCACCATGCCTCACAAACTTCTTGCATCTCACGACCCCTGGATTGTCCCTGACCCTGGAGATCATCTTTGTTTCGGTGACACAATGCCATTAAGTCCAGTCGAATCTTCCTACCAGGCCATTCAATCGATAACACCTTCTACCCCCTCTCTTGATGAGTTGTCTCCTGATCCTTTTCGTGTTATTTTTCCCACTGACGAGATGATCATGTCTGTCATGGAGGAAACCCCTTGGGATGAAACCCCTTGGGATGATGGGCATCATCGTTCCATCCTTTTTCTGGAGAAACATACTCTTGAGAAATACCAACGGATTTCGACTCCGTCGACCGTTGTCATCATCTCGACAGTTCCCGAGTCTGCACACGATGTGTTTGCTGAAGGGAAATTAAGTAATATCTCGCCCACGATTCCCATCGACATATCCATTAAACCTAGGATCGTCGAAAATGTTTATATTGGAGCTTCATGTTCCCCTAACGAAATAGTCACCTATACGTCCCTTTTCAAATAATTTCGTGATATTTTCGCCTGGAGTTACGAAGAAATGCCAGGTATCGACCCTGCGATTGTCATACATGAGATAAAGACATACCCTGACGCTAAACCCATCCGAAAATGCCTTCGTCCATTTCACCCACGTAAAGCGGCTACTATAAAGCTCAAAGTCGAGAAACTTCTGAAAGCCGGCTTTATTTATCCGGTGGCTCTCACAGAGTGGGTTTGCAATCTTGTCCTGTTTGACAAGAAACAAGGTACCATTCGTGTATGCATTGATTATAGGGATATCAACAAAGCTTGTCCCAAAGACAACTTTCCTACCCCTTTCATCGATCAGATTGTCGACGATTGCGCCGAAAGTGAAATCTTCTCTCTCATGGATGGTTTCTCTGGCTATAATCAAATCAACATTCTTCCTAAGGATCAACATAAGACTTCTTTTATTTGTCCTTGGGGTAATTTTTCTTATCGAAAACTCCCCTTCGGTCTTAAGAATGCAGGCGCAACCTTTCAACGTGCTATGTCTTATGCTTTTCATGATATCAAGCACATCGTTCAACCCTATTTGGACGATTTACCCGCTCATTCTATGCATAGAGTCGATCACCCTACCCACCTTCGAGCCATTTTCGTTCACTATTAGTTCTATCGTATATGTTTAAATCCTCATAAATGAGTTTTTTGCGTAGAATCCGGTCGTCTTCTAGGTTTTATCATTTCACGTCAAGGGATTCGGGTGGATCCTATAAAGGTTGAGGAGATCCTTAATCTCCCTCCTCCTTCTACACTTCGCCAGTTGCAAAGTTTGCAGGGGAAAGAAAACTTTCTTCATCGTTTTATCCCAAATTACGCCGAGATAACTCGTGGATTTACGTGGCTATTAAAGAAGGATTCAGAGTCCATCTGGGATACCATTGCCAACAATGCTTTTGAATCTTTGAAGTTGTCTCTAATGCAAGATCCGCTTATCTTTCCCCCCGATTCATGATTATTTCCTTTATCTTGCTGCCTCAGATTACATCATTGGCATGGTTCTCGTCGAAGAGGATGATGCTCATGACGAACATGTTATTTACTACTTGAGTCGAAGTCTCACGCCAACTGAAATCAAGTATCAACATGTCGAGAAACTAGCCTTGGCTGTCGTCGAAGCTGTCCAATGCTTCCGGCACTATATCCTCTCACGTAAGACTACAATGATTTATCATTGCAACCCTATGCAACATATTTTGACACGTCAATTGCTTGGGGGCAAGTACTCCAAATGGATTGTGATACTCCAGGAGTTTGACTTGGAATTCGAATGCGCCAAGTCCAAGAAGTCCTTAGTTTAAGCTAACTTGATATGCGACTTTCCCCATTCTGCAATGGAAAATGTAGCAGCATATTCATTACCTGATGAATCTCTTTTCCTTATTAGTATTGATGATCTTTGGTATGGGGATATCATTATATATCTCCAAACCCAAACTTTCCGGCAAACTTTTTCCATTATTGAATGACGTCACATACGCTACCAAGCTCGTCAATACATTATCCTCGGGGATACTCTTTATCATCGGGGGATTGACTCTTTTTTTCAATGTTGTCTAATGTTAGACGAAGCCGAGAAAGATTTGAATGACTAGCATTTTGGAGCATGTGTTGGTCATATGCCTGGGTATGCTACTGCCTAGAAGATCGTACGTGCAGGGTATTTTTGGCCTTCTTTATTTAACGACTGCATCACCACTGTTAAAAAATGCCATGCCTGCCAGACCTATAATCAGAAAATTCGGTCACATCCTACTCCTCTTCACCCTGTGGTCTCAGTTGGTCCCTTCGTGAAATGGGGCATCGATTTCATGACATTTCACCCTCACTCGGCCAGGGGGCATGGTTACATTATTGTAGCCGTTGATTACTTTACGAAATGGGCCAAGGTGATGCTGACATTTGACAACACTGGAAAGACCACAGCCTTATTTCTTTTTAATCATGTCATAGCTCATTTTGGTGTTCGCCAAGCTATCATAACTGACCACGGTAGCCACTTTAGGAATTTTATGATGTCCAAACTTACTAAGAAGTTGGGTCTTCACCATGATAACTCAACACCCTATTATCCACAAGCCAACGGCCAGGTCAAAGAAATCAACAAAGTTCCCATAACTATGCTTTGATGAATGATAGGGATTCATAAAACAAGTTGGCACACAATGTTGTTTTCGACATTGTGGGCGTACCAGACATCCGTCAAGTCCGCTACTGGGTTTACAACTTTTCAGTTAGTATATGGTGTAGAAGCCATTCTCCCTATCGAATGGAAGATACCTTCTTTGAAGCTAGTTGTTGAACTCCTACCCAACACTTATGTTGAGGAAGAACGTCTATTGTATCTTATGCGATTAGACAAAACTCGACGTGATGCCACCCTAGTCATAGAAGTGCAGAAAAAACGTGTCAAGGTCCAATACGAAAAGCATGTCAAGCCTCATGTTTTCTCTGAAGGTGATCTTGTTCTTCTTTATGAACAAGATCGAGATATGTTAGGAGCTGGGAAATTCGAACCCATGTGGCGAGGTCCTTATATTGTTCGAACAGTTTTGGAAAAAGGAGCTTATGAGTTGGTAGATTACGATGGAATCCCTTTGAGTGAACCCAGGAATGGGTTTGCAAGATACTAGATATAGAAAATATGTAGAACATAAATGAAATGCTAGAAATGACAGAATGACAGTAAAATATCCAGCATAATCTTCACAATACATAGAAATGATATACGAAATAGCAACAGAAATAGCACTTTGATTCAGATAGAAATGTTCACAGGCCTCTTAGAGGGGGAAACCTCCAGTAGAGTAGCGCTATGTTACAATAATCTCCAAGCTAGGGTTCTCATACCCTTGCCTCTTATTTATACTAAATATGTCTATTAAGAGAAGCATCTAGAGGAATATCCTTCTAGAAGCAGAAGCTTCTATTAGGTCTTCTTACATCCGCCTTATTTTATTTTATTGAAAGGCC
>JZKD02S1622785.1:895598-913760 GCA_000966675.3 Picea glauca
TTCAAGGGTTCTACAGACAAGGGTTTTCCCTGTGCTATAGCTCTCTGATATACGTGCAGGGTCCAACAGTAGTACTCGGCCCAATATCTCAGAGCACTAACTAAGGAGGATAGACTGTACCCTTAGCCGTACTACCCAACTACCTAGGTACTAGAGAGTATCTTCCCGAGTGATATTCTCGGTGACACTATAGCAGTCCGGTGGCTGATAGGTTTATCTAAAGAGGGCTTCAGGAAATCTAGGCCGATCCATACACAGGTGTTGTCTGATGCACTACCACTAGAAGGGGTACCAACAGGGGTTACAAGGGTGGCCAACAAATGTGCGCTTAAGAACCACTTGTATTTCATGCGTGTATGAATACCTCAACCGCGGTTTTATGCACGTAACGACAGATATCTGTGGCTTAAAGACGCCAGAATAAGTCTCTACCCTGAAAATAAATACCCACAATTTCTGCCAAGGAAAGTGCTCTGATACCACTTGCAAGATACTAGATATATAAAATATGCAGAACATAAATGGAATTCTAGAAATGACAGAATGACAGTAAAATATCCAGCATAATCTTCACAATACATAGAAATGATATACGAAATAGCAACAGAAATAACACTTTGATTCAGATAGCAATGTTCACAGGCCTCTTCGAGGGGGCAACCTCCAGTAGAGCAGCGCTCTGTTACAATAATCTCCAAGCTAGGGTTCTCATACCCTCGCCTCTTATTTATACTAAATATGTTTATTAAGAGAAGCATCTAGAGGAAGATCCTTCTAGAAGCAGAAGCTTCTATTAGGTATTCTTACATCCGCCTTATTCTATTTTATTGAAAAGCCTTATTAATATTGACCTTTATTACATCTGAATACATTGATCTACCTATGTGCGGGTTAGGACCTTAACAGGGTTATACTTGAAGAAGTACTATGCATAAACTCATCTGTGCACAAGTACTTGTATTTTTAATGTATCATACTTTTTGTGTGTTACTATAGTTTGCTTTTTTCGTTATCTGGTCTTTGGCCTTATGTGACGTTGTGCTTGATTTCCAGATGTTGAAGTCTTCGCTACCCTATATTGGCTTCGTTGATGGCGCTAGCCTTAGTACTCGGAACCTTTCTTCCACTGCATGGACAATTTACGCCCCTACAAACGAACTTGTCTCCTTACGAGGTGTGTGTCTCGGTCGTGCGACCAACAACATTGTAGAGTATAGCGCCGTTATTGAATTATTGGTTGATGCTATCTCGCTCGAAATTCGTCATTTGGTTGTGCATCTCGATTCGCAGCTTATAGTACTACAGTTAAGTAATGTTTATACTATCCGAAGTCCTACTCTATTACGGGTGTATTTGTGAATTCACCTCTTGGAACGTTATTTTGATTACAATGAATATCAACATATTCCTAGATGTCTAAATACATTAACAGATGCATTGGCTAATTATGTATTAGACAGATATCTAAATCATTTATAAATCAATCACATCAATGTTACACAACACATGATAAACCAGTAGAAGCCGTCTGTATATATAACGATCAAAAGAGTTTTTTACAAAAATGTTTGTCCAAAGACCAAAATATCAAAATCTAAAGCTCATAGCTTCTACAAAGTGATGTCATGGATGACGTTCATGGTAACACACAACTTCCTGAGCAACCCTACGGAGCAGTCGACTCACAGATGTTGATACTCCTACAGTATGATGTTGGTCGCGTCATGGAACCTCTTATAGAGGCATGTCTGGAATATCTACGGTTAGGCCCTCTAGATTTTGTTCCACCACCTGATAATCCTTGGCATATTGTGGCGCTGCTGCTACCTCTCCTCGCCGCTAAATGGGAGAAGTACCAGGAGGTCAGTACGGTCGAACATCTGGGTTATCAACAAATGATTTTGTATTAGTTTTTGGATGAACATATAAAACAAAAACATTTGAATATGATAAAAATTCACAAAACATTTAAAAAGAGAAAATGTGTGTACTTCTTACCAAGGTCCCCACACTGAGCATCTTCTGGCAGTACTAAATCCGGATCTCCTAGGAAATCCAACCCGGCATAATCATAGTCGTCAACCATCAACATCTATGGTTGAAGCTAGTCAAAGAAAGTATCATCATACTTGATGATCGGTCCTGCTATGTGCCGGGCCATGAGCCGACACCATATCAACATCCTTGGATCCCTAGGACCCGGTATATTCCACTCAACCTGCAGTCTCAGTGAGGGAACCCTCTCAAGGAATAAGGACACCAACAAAGATCCATACCTGAATTGCTTTAGGTCACCTCATCTGCATTTGGTCAACTTCTTTTTTATACTGCGAAGCACAGCATCTACCGAGTTGAACACCTGAGGCTGAGAACACTCAATAGCATACTGGAAGTAACTCTATAATTCCATGTCAAGAGAAGAACTCCAATCCATCCAAGCTACAGTGAAGAGGATAGTACAGAGGGTCAAATCTCGTACCCCCCAAATAGCTACTTTTTCTTTCTTTCTCTCAGCCTCGAGAACACAGTGTAAACGGCAGTACTCACTCATCTGTAGCCCACCACCTCTGCTACCAGTCAGGCTCACATAGTACCCGCGCCAGGACAATCCTGTCAAAAAGTAAATGTCCTCAATGTCTAAAGACAGTGTGTGGACCCCCACATGAAATACCTGTTGATCAGGGTCCCACATACACACCGGGTACTCTAACAACCTGACTTGGGCCCTCATGCCCGGGATACGAAAGTACTTCAGGAGTCCACAATCTCTCAAAGAAACAATAGTAGGTTGATTATTTTTGGCCATTGCATTATCTTCTTCATGGTCCCTTTCACGCCATTCAAGCACCATTTTGTTGTCCAATTATCTACACAAGGAGCACCAAAAGAAGATTAGCAACAATATTCATTGTTTGGTTCTTGTTCTTTGGGTAAATTTTTAAAAAAAAATTGAGCATTGCGGTTCTCGTAGGTGCCCTGTGTGCACAGTGTGAGAACCTCGCAGGCTTCTCATGGGTCACCTGCGAGAATCACCCATTCTCGCAGGTCCCATGTAGCCTGCCTACGAGAATCGAAACGTGCAAATAGGGCTTGTAAAATCAACCCAAAAAATGAAATTTAACCAATAAAATTGAAAAATTAAACCATGAAAATGTTGAGGACAAAGAGCCTACCTTATTGACGCTGACAACTTGTTGAATGAATGCTCGTAGCTCCCGCAATCTAACACCGAACATGGAGGATAAAAGAGGGGTTTTTTGAGCTCAAATGGTGGAAAGGTAAAAATGATGTGGTAAAAAGAGTATTTACTCCTTTTTATTTACTTTTACTATGTCATTTAATTTTTTTAATGATTATTTATCTATTAAACCCTAATCCCTAATGCCATATTGAGTGTAACTTATGCAGGCGTAATAACTTTGATGGCCAAATACATGGATGCGGACATGTTTTTCTTTGACGTCTTGTGTTTTTTATTGTTTTTTATGGTTATTATATAAAACCTCGAGCGTGGTCTTTGTCTATTCTTGCGCTCGTAAATACATGAGAACGCGATCAAGCATAGTTTTATCACTTTTTTGGGATCAACAAGGATATACGAAAAATGAACCCCCCTGGAGTCCTCTTTTAGCTCTTTTCAGACTCTCTAAACATGAAAAGATCGTCGAGCAACCTTGCTATTTTCACGCTCGATAAAGTATTTGAAGTAAGCATCTGGTGAGTGATAATTTATCTCTTTTTCGGTCTCATCCAGACTATTTTACGAAAAAGGAACTGAGAGAGTTCTCTTTTTAGTGTTTTTCCAAACTCTATAATCATGAAAAACCTTCAAGTTTTCTATCTCTGGACTCATTAAACAAACATTGAGAGACCCGTAATGGGACCGAACCACTCCTTCTTAGGGTTCGTTAAACATACTCCGAGGGACTCGTCCAAAGGATGAGCTTACATCAACAAGCATATGTTATCCTCCTCAAGCTTGCGTAAAAATAAAGAGGTACTCACCAGAAATGGTGGGGGAAAATTTGGGAAAGCGATATGCCTTCATCTTTGTATTAATTGGCAGTAAGTGTCACTCTTGAACATGACACCCCCTATTCATCATTTGAAGTCGGTTTGGGAAATCCATTTGTCTCTCATTCCATTTGCTACAAGGTCATTCCCTGTGTCATCTTTGAGTCAATTCTACCAAATCATTAGTCGTGTCATTCATATGTTCAAGAGAAGTCCATCTTAAACCTATATCGAGTTGGCCATCTGCAATTGTCCATTCTTTCTGTTTCCACCTTCCCTGTGTCTTGTCCAATTTGCAAAATACTCTGTTTCACCTTCAAAATCTCTTACTCATTTTATGTCATTGATGGGGGATACATCAAGGCCCTCCTATGATGAGTTTTGTTTCGTCGACTTCAGCTCATTATCCGGAATCAAGACTTAGAAATTCTTTGGTACCTTGGAGCTTGCATGCCTCAATGGCAGGTTTCCTCGCTTTCGACAGTGGGTTTACATCATTGACCCTTGATCGAAAGATTCCATCGAATGTTCGACTTCGACTCATTCATTCACACTCGATGGATTGTACTAGGGTACCTTGGAAGTCATTTATATCAATGGTGATTTCCCTCGCACTTGTTAACGGTTTCATCAATGATCGGTAATCAAGTGGTTTCTGCCATGTTCGACTTCAACACATGTAATCACATGGTTAGATTCGTACTTTGGGCGACAAGATTGAAGACCCTGGATATCATCTTTTTGTCCAGGTTGCGATGGAGTATGTATAATCTGCGACACATAGATCCACTGTGTATGTCTCGTGGCTATGTCATCTCAATTTGAATTTTTCATAGATCCACAGTGTATTCCTAGTGGCTATGCTTTGACGGCATCGATCCACAGTGTATGATTGGTGGCCATGACCCAGGTCTACAATTGTCATCAGTCTATGATCTGAGTATGGGAATGCCTATCTCAGAATTGGTATATATGATATTCTGCAGATGCTTGGTTGTTCGTAGGTTTCCGATTAGGTGTGCTCCTGGTTCTTGATACACACATGCAGCTTACAAAGTCTTTCGGCTATCACTGGTTCCAACCTCATACTTTGGGGGGCATTCTGTTACCCATGATTTTGGTCGTCATGATGATGTATTGATGATGGTGTACTCAGGCTCTTCATAAGAACTTTCTCTTAGGAAAAGTTACTTTTATCTCTTCCTAGAAAACTCATTTTTGAAGAGGGTTTGCAGGCTGCTAGTATATTTGGCTACCTTAAGCTAGGGTGAGAACTTCTCGCACTGTGTTGAACTGCTAGGGTGCAAACTCTTCCTAAAGCAAGGAAAAATATTAATTCTCGAAGCTTCTAGAAGAGAATATTCTAGAAGAATGGGTTGGCATTCAAATGGTTATCCTAGTACTGGATTCCTTGATATTTTGGGATCATTCTTATCCAAGTAACTAATTCATTCTCTCCTATATATTGAGTGAATTCTCATGGAAAAGGTTAAGCAAGATTCATTGGAGAATTGGTAAAAGAATTGTGTGAAGGACTGAAGCTTCAACAACAGCTTGGTGACTCCAGCAAGTCCATCAAGAGGTTTTTATCTTCTTCATGCAAGGAGATAGCTAGTGTGTGTGTGGGAGCTAGGAGCCATTGAAAGGAAGTTTGTGACATCAAGGCTCAGGTTGTAATCTTTACTTTCCATTAATATGATACAGTAGCATGTCCCTTTCCCATAAAGCTATTTCCACTTTATTGTATAATTCCTTGATCATATACATAGATTGACTGTTGAATAGATTGTGTTATATTCACTTTGGTTGGTTTGTTTTTTCTTGGTCTTGGCTGCACGAGAGCACTGGAGTGAAGCAGGAGCAACAAAGACCATAGGAAGCGATAATAAGGTATGTTATTTTTTCTTGCCTCCTAGTTAATTCAATGGTCAAAATCTAGGGAAATAGTCATGTTTTGTCTTGCTTTGTTCTAGATCCAGGTGGATCTAGGGAGATCTGTTAGTGTCCACACCTACCGATTTATCCAATAACAACTTTGTTGTTCAGAGGTTGTGGCCTTCTTCCTTATTTTTGATTTTTTGCTGTTGAGAGCTTGGAATCAATCCACTGCTTTCTTCTCTCCTTTCCAATTGAGAGGGAACTCTAGTGAAGGGCATCAACAATCTATGAATCATCTTATTTGGTTCTTTGAGGCCATTTTTCTTAAACATCTCTTTTTGTGTGAATTGTTTGATTTTTCTTTGTTATCTTTTGTTTTCTGTTTTCTTCTTGTTTCAATCATAGCAAGAGGGTGTGTGTCATTTGTGCGAAATCTGCTTATACTTGTCTGAATCTCCTTGATCTGAAAGGGTAGTTAGTAGGAGAAGTATTTGCATTGAATTAATCATCATTCACATACAAACGACAAAAGATACATTTTAGTGATTGGTTTGCATATTAGAAGGCGTTTTTGAAAATGTTTTAGTATTGCATTGGATTCGATTGAGAACCAATTGATTTGAGGACATTTCATATTAGTGTTTGAAAGTGAAAATGACTCTTTTTCTTTCCCTTAAATAGGTGTTCATTGAAAAGAAATGATTGCTTATCATCTTTCATGCATCTTTTTGGGAATTGAGTCCTCATTCCATCAATTTCACTTTTGTGCACCCTTTGAGTAAAGAACATCTGTAAAACAAACGCTAATTAAAAATTATCTAGAACATTTTTGTTTTTAGGATCTTCCACCAACAGTAGACTAGGGTTAGCACTTTGGATTAGGCTGTGAGTACAACTCTCCAAAGTTTTCAAAACAAACACTAGCATCCTAAGCTAGGGAGATTCAAATCCAATTGTCATATTGGTTTTTTGGGATCCCCCTCTCACACAGGGGTTATGCACGAGGTCACATTCGAGCGAATTACAAAGATTATCCCTCTATGGTTCAATTGTTTGTAGTGGTCAGATCATATATTGGGGGTCACTTGGAGGTATACCCGCGATTATGTGTGGGAGCCTCTCGGGTTGATTTCGAACTTGTTATCCTACCCATACGTTTCAGATCGGACTATCGACTATACCCGCCCAGGGACTTACTGGGAATTGGTGTCTTTAGTTGCCATAATCTTTAGGTACTTACACAAGGTGATAGTGAAGGGAAGTCTCACTATACCTGGAACAAACATTGGTCAAACTCACTCAGGCTCCTTGGAGGGTAAATCCACAATTACTGCGTGGAAGCTTGCACCAAGGTCAAAGTTCGTTAAGAAGGTCTCCATTGTAATTGTTCCACCATATCCTAGCCCCTTCTCAACTTGATCATGTGACATTGGATTTCATCACCAACTAGTATGATCATCGAGAGAAGTTTTGTTTGCTTGGTTGATTCCTAGATTTTATTAGCATATGTTGTTTCTTTTCGTTAGTTGGCCCTAGTTTTTCAGTTTGTTCTGTTATTCTCCACAATTGAGCCTATAAATGATACAAGTATTCGCCAATCACGTAGGATGCAAGGGATGCCTCTGGAAGGCTATCAACCCTTACCTCCTAACCCTCCATAAGATAACTACCGTAGAGAGGTAGAAAATCCATCTGACGTTGGGAGTGTTATTGCTCCTCCATTAGATCAATATGAAAGAGCTTTAGCCACAGTTGAACACCCCCCTACATCGGTGTCGGTAGCCCCTCTCGAACCACTTTTGCATTGTTTAAACTCCCTTGGGAACATCATAGACGAAGAGGTCCCACGATTACCAGAGAGGGCTTTTACCGAAACATATATGGGATCCACTGAACCAAATTTTGGTGATGAGTACAGGACTCATGTTCGTCCTAGCACCGCAGTAAATACCAATCCCACACCTACTCATTCTGTATGGAGGACTTCATCGGGATGCGATCTCTATGAAAATTTTGAATCCTTTCGACAGTCGTTTCATCCTCATGACCCTCCTAGTGAAACAGAACCATCCGGTCAAACCATGAATCACCCATTCGATCAGGTTGTTAACCCTACTGTTACACCAGCACAAGTCCATCCTAATGCTGGACTCATCATCTCTACTCATCTCCAAAGCACTTCATTCTCTACCCCCGTTTCTACAAGCTTTTACTCTACAGCTCCACATGTTCCACAAGATCCTGCTAGGACATCTTCTCACCTGAGAATGCAAATCCCAGCTGTCCAAACACAACCAGCTGGAGGGAAACCACCATCCAACGAATCTTCCCCTCCTGGAGGAGTACCTTTCCATGGTGGGCCTACCCCTCCCGGGGGATAGCCACCTTTTCATGCTCCTCCTGGAGGGAAACCTTCGTTTGCTAGTCATACCTCGGTCATAAATCCACCACTAGTAGGGGGGCAACCCTCGTTTGTTGGGAACCCTTCACAATCCTAGGGAGGATATTTAGGAGGAACTTTTACTCAACCACACATTGGGGGGAACTCGTATAAAAACCCACTAGGAGGAGTATCCAATCCTATTCCTTCCAGAACATCTTACACACAATCTTATCCGGGCGACATCCCAAACACCACCTGGAGTTCTTCGGTACCACAGTATTATCCTCCTCATGGGTCTAATGTGTATCCACCTCAGGGATGTACTCCTTACCATTCTCAAGGGAAAAATGTTCATCCTCCTCATGGGAAAATAAATCACTCTCCCTATAATGCTCAAAACCCACCGGGTTATGCCAATGTTTCTCATCCGTCATCGAATCATGTTTATCCTGGCTAGCAACAACCATATGTAGGGGGACCTACTGGTTACAACTATCCACCTAACTCAGTTTATGGTCCTACTGGTGTTCTTATGCCACAGCAGTATCATTCACAAATTAACCGACAACTACCTTTCCTTGCGACTCTAGATCTTCCAGACTTGTCTCAGTTAACTAATGATCCTATTTTTCATTCACCGGTTTGGCCACTCATTCCAGCTAAACTTCTTTCTGATATTCTTAAATTTGACAGAAACCCTAGAAAAGATCCAAACAACCATGTGATGACTTTCCATTTGTGGTGTTCATCAAACTCCCTCATGGATGACTCTGTGCATTTGCGTCTTTTCCAGCGAACGCTTACTGGTTCGACAACAAAGTGGTATATTAAACTACTATGTGCTTCTTTTCATGATTTCAATTCCCTTGCCATGTCTTTCCTCGGGCACTTTCAACTACCTATTCGCTATGAGATGGGTACTGAAATCTTGAACTCCCTTTGTCAAACTAACTCCGTGCATATATCTAACCATATTCATGAGTGGAGGTGATGACGAAGGATGATCAAGGCAGTCATTCCTGACATGCTATTGGCGGAATGGTTTACTAAATTACTTTTACCCCTGATCGCTTGCAATGTCACTATGGGCGGTGCGGTCACAGAGGAACAAGCCATCACTTGGGATCAATATTTAGATTTGGTTTATTCCCAATCTGGTAATTTGTATGATTTGCTTCTGAATGTTGCTCGAGCTAATACCAATCCATCTAAGCCGTCATCCTCATCTCATGCGGATGGTGTTATCAGCTCCATCAAAACTCAATCTTTTTCCAAATCAACCACACTCTCCTCCACCTCCTCCCAAACTCAAGTCTCTGAGGTGAATGCAGTTCAATCTACCCCTTCACAACAGTTCGGAGGTAATAAGAAGATGAAGAATAAATCAAAAAATAACAATGAACAACCAAAAAATCAAACACTTGTTACCGAAAAGCAACCACAATGGAAACTAAAATTCCAGTGTATCATTTGTTGTGACGATCACTACACTCGAGACTGTCCACTTCGCAATGAAGTGGCCAAAATTTTCCAAGGAAAGTCATAACCTGCTGTGCTTACTCAGCCTTTCCCACAGAAGCAATCCATGGTTGCTCAAACCCCCTCTCCTGGGGGCAGATCTAGCGATCCTCATGATGAGGCCTCGTCGAGTGCACATATTTACATGTTTAATGGGATCAATTTGACCACTCTCTCTAAGACATATAACACACCAGGTAACCCTAATAAAGGAAAAAACACTAACAGTACCGATACTTTACCAGATCCATCATCGTCCTCCATTAGTCTTCCATCGGTTAATCCTCCGTCTGGACCACTTCAGATTGAGAAACCCACGTTTGACTCTATCTTACGCCCTCCGAAGAGCACTATCCACAAAGATACCTTTAATCCTAGTTCACGTGCCGCCCAAAACTACAACATTGTTGAAGATTTGGCTCAAGCACCATGTGATATGTCTGCGTTAGAAGTTCTACAACACTGCTCCAGTCAATGTAGAACGCTCTTGGCCACTCTTGGCGCTATTGATCCTGAGTCGTCAAACCATATCATGTTTAACCTGGATAATTATGCGTCTCGACTCTCCCACCAACTTGCTTTCCAAGTTTATGTTGTTGTTCACAATCAACAAATACACTGAACTATTCTGGATGAGGGAGCCTCGACTTGTGTTATGTCTTTAGCATGCTGGAAAGGTTTAAAATCACCAGCACTCAACAAATCCCCAATGATGTTATGTGCCTTCTATGGGCAATTTTTTCATCCCCATGGGATTTTATAGTCCCTGCCCATCCAATTGGGTGGTAAAACTGTTACTGTTGATGTCGAGGTGGTCGATGCTCCCCTTGATTACAACTTGTTACTTGGAAGAAGTTGGTTTTATGCTATGATTGTCGTTGCCTCGTCGGTTTTTCGATGTGTACAATTTCCTCATCAGGGAAAAATTGTCACTGTTGATCAGTTGGATTTCTGCACACCCGATGCTCGCACTCCTACTACCAACAATATTCCTTTCTTGGGAGACCACAAGATCACGTATGAAAGCGTTGGTGTTGTCTTCCTCAAATATTCTAGCCTCATGGGTACCTTCCCTACACCACTTCCACCGACTACCCATCATATTTCCACTATCGATATGATTTTGACCACAGCTTATCAATCCTTGGAATCATCTGACCCTTGGATTGTACCTTGTTTTTTGGAATTCGATGCACTAGGTGACACCACGCCACTTAGTTGCGTCGGGATAATCACCGTCACCGATCCTTTTTTCTTCCCCCTCGTGAAGAAATTTGGGAATATATACACTCTATCTCCCCTCCTGATGTTGATTTTCAATCATTTCCCATGACTTCAACTTCTGATGATTTAGATCTGGTAGTTGACCTGGTGATCTCTTTGGTATGGCTATTGGAGCATGATCTTCTTACCCCTGTCGAGACCCTGGACATGTGTTCCTTCCCAAGATTTTTTTCTTCCATACAGTGAAGATCTCTTGGAATCCATGATCGAGTTTTATCCCTTGACATGGTATCCTTCCAAAGCGTTATCCTCTTGGAAGCCATGATCAAGAAGAAGCCACGAGCATAGTTTTTCTTCTCTGTAGCAAGCTCGTTAAAAAATGAAATAGAGGCCTTGAGCATAGTTCTTTTCCTATGTAAAGCTCATTAAAAAATGAAATAGTCACCTCTCTTGAACCTTCTTTTCATCCACCCTTATCCTTTTTCTCATCTACTAGAGAAATTGGTGATAACCTCAAAATCGGTGAATGAATTGAAGCTTGGAGGGCATGTCTCCGGCCCTTGATGATCATTCTGGAGTTAAGCCACTAGATTTCAAGATGGGGGCATACCAAGCTTAGTATTTTTTCTTTCTCGTGCTCGTAAATACATGAGAATGAATCTAGGTAAACTTTTATCTCTTTTTCGGACCTGTATGGATACACAAAAAAGGAACCCCCTGGAGTCTCCTTTAAGCTCTTTTCAGACTCTCTGAACATGAAAAGATTGTTGAGTGATATTGCTTCCTTTCCCACTCATTAAAAGGTTTGAAAGGGCGTCTTTCGAGTGATAATTTATCTCTTTTTTGGCCTCACAAGACTAACATTATGAAAAAGGACAACTTTGGAGTCATCTTTAAGCTCTTTTCAGACTCTCTAAACATGAAAAGCTTGCCGAGCAACCTTGTTCTCTTCACGCTCATTAAAGTATTTGAAGAAAATGTCTGTTGAGCGATAGTTTATCTCTTTTTCAGTTTCATCAGACTACTTTACGAAAAAGGAACTGAGAGAGTTCTCTTTTAAGTGTTTTTCCAGACTCTATAATCATGAAAAACCTTTGAGTTTTCTGTCTTTGGACTCATTAAAACAAGAATCGACAAGCCCATATGGGATCGAACCCTTACTTCTTCTAGTTCGTTAAACAAAGGAAGAAGAACTTACCGAAAGTGAGTTATATCGAGCACGTGTTACCCTCCTTGAGCTCGTTAAATTAAAAAGAGGTACTCGTCCATCTGGATGGGGGGAAAAATTGAAAGAAGCAAGCCAAGCAGTTTTTGAGAACATTACCAGTAACTCTTAGAGTTGCCCTTGAACACGAGACTTTGTCTTTGTGCACATATTAATCAACTTAACCTTTGCACTGAGCCAATCCTTTGAATTTCTTTTACTCCTTTGGGTCACCTGACGTAAGTCACAGCATCCACTGCATCATCAAGTTTTGGTCCATGTCAAGTTTTTGTTGTTGTGCCTCATTTTTCAAGGGAAGTATCCGCCTCGAGATTCATCCATCACAAATATATTGTCTAAATAACCATGTCAGTCCATGTTCATTTGATCTACCTATTACATCTCTGTTTCTATTTCGTGTCATTGATGGGGGATACATCAAGGCCCTCCTTTGACGAGTCTATTCCTATCGACTTCAACACATTATTGTTGAAGGAAAATCTCCCTGCGGACAGGTAGATCTCCTCAAAGAGACAGACTCTTAACTCTAAGACAAAAAGTGCTTATCATGGTCACTAACTTCCTTTTAGATCTAGGTGTACTAGTGTGTGAGGAGGAAGGAGAAAATAAGTACCTTTTACCGGCGTTTGTCCCTGCATGCTCTGAGTTGAGCTCCAATCTTTCGCTTCTCGATGAGCCCTATAGATAAACAAAGTAAAACTACTTCCTACTCTATCAAGATTAGTCCAAAATAGGTCTATCTACTAAAGAGACAAATTCATGTGAGATTGAACATGAATTAGAAAGAAACAAGCCAGGCAAATTATATTAATGAGGACAAAACATTGCTTACAGCCATAGATGGATTGCAGCAGTTTCGCCAAGTCCTCCTTGTCTACCCCTTGCTCAAAAGATCCACAATCCAAATGACGATAGCTTCACCGATTGCTCCCTATGATATCATAGTTCTCTTCCTTCCAAATTATCTTTGTTCTAGTACCACTTATAATATCATAACTTTGGTGTGATTCTCCCTTCTCTGTCCCCCTTTCACCATGAGAAAGCTTGCTTATATAGAATTGGAGAGGCTCAACAACTTGAGATATCTTTGGGCTGAGTTGAGGATTTTCCTACTTCACTTGAGGATCTGCCCTAAGATCATGGCTGGACCAGTGATTCGAATCCAACTTCCTTCCAAGAATGAAAGGATCCTTCCCCTATTCATCTCAACAACTTAACTACTACCCAGAATAGACAGCGCTCCTTCAAAAGGGCCATCAGAGCGCTGTAGCACTCCCCAATAGGCTTAAGGGGGGCGCCAGCACTCCTAAAGACACCAGTACTCCTCCAGAAGGGCCAAAGAAGCTTTATAATGCTCCCAGACAGTGTAAGGAGGAGCGCCAGCACTCCCAAAAGAGGTATAGGGGAGCGCTCTCCTTCAAAACTTAGTATCTTGAGTGTTTTCATATGGAAAAAGGTTCATGAGCCCAGTTAACCTTTCCTCCTCTTCCAAATCAAGTGTTTTTACATGTGTCAAGTGTCCTCCTGACATCGTTTATAGGAACGACATAGGCATCATGGCAGTATGCTTTCCTTGACACTTGTGACACTTGTAAGAAAAATGAGACACTTGTGACATTTGTAATGACGACACTTGCGACACTATCAAAGTGAGTAAGTTCGATGTGTAATAGATTGCCCCCCAAAGTATGAAGTTAGAAGACAAGAACTGATAGCTAAAATTCTTTGCAGACTTTAAAGTAAGGGTATAGACGCAGAGAACCTGACAAAAGCTGCACACAAACATCCAACAAATATTATTACATGTTTCAAACCCAAGGCAGGCATACCTATGCTTGGGTGATCAATACTTGCAAGATATGGCCACCATAAAATACACTGTGGATCCATAATTGTATTGATAAAAAGGTATAGCCACTAAAAATACATTATGGATCTATACTCTTATGACATGAACTGATCATAGCCACAAATAATACACAATGGATCTATGAGATGACAAAACATAGCCACGAAGAATACACAATGGATCTACTAGATGACAAAACATAGCCACGACCAATACAAAGTGGATCTATGTAACAATATATGTGTCATTGTTTAAGAGAAACTCCATCGCAACCTGGGCAAAGTACATATCAAAGTGATCACTCAACCCAGGGTCTTCTTACGGATCCTGATGTAGTATGAATCTAACCATATGAATAGATGTTCTAATGTCGAACATGGCATAAACCACTTGATTACTGGTCAATGATGTAAACCGTTAACAAGCATGAGGGAGATCATCATTAATGTCAATGATTCCCAAGGTACTCTAGTACATTCCAACGAATGTGAATGGATGAGATGAAGTCGAACATCCATGGAATCATCTGATCAGAGGTCAATGATGTAAACCCACTGTCGAATGTGAGGAGGCCTTCCATTGAGGCATGCAGGTCCCAAAGTACTAACTAGTTTCTAAGTCTAGTTCCTGGATAATGTGTTGAATTCGACAGGAATAGGCTCGTCGAAGGAGGGCCTTGATGTATCCCCCATCAACGACACGAAACAGACATAGAGATGTAATTGGTAGATCAAATGAACACTGACTGACACGGGTATTGAGACAATATATTTGTGATGGCTAACTCTCTAGGTGGATACTTCCCTTGAACACTAAGGCACAACAGCAGAAACATGACATGGACCAAAACTTGATGATGCAGTGGACACTGTGACTTAAGTTAGGTGACCCAAAGGAGTGAAAGAAACTCAAAGGATTGGCTCAGTGTAGAGGTTCAGTGGATTATAATGCATGTAAAAGACAAAGTGTCGTATTCAAGGGTGACTCTAAGAGTTACTTAGTAATGTTCTCAAGAAACTGCTTGTCTTGCTTCTTTCAATTTTTTCCCCCATCCAGATAGACGAGTACCTCTTTTCAATTTAACGAGCTCAAGGAGGATAACACATCCTCTATAAAACTCACCTTCGGTAAGTTCCTCTTACTTTGTTTAACGAACTGGAAGAAGTAAGGGTTCGATCCCATATGGGCCTGTCGATGTTTTGTTTAGTGAGTCCAAAGACAGAAAACTCGAACGTTTTTTAAGATTATAGAGTCTGGAAAAACACTTGAAAGAGAACTCTCTCAGTTCCTTTTTCGTAAAGTAGTCTAATGAGACCGAAAAAGAGATAAACTATCGCTCAACAGATGTTTTCTTCAAATACTTTAACAAGCGTGAAGAGAACAAGGTCGCTCAGTAATCTTTTCATGTTTAGAGAGTCTGAAAAGAACTTAAAGACGACTCCAATGTTGTCCTTTTTCGTAATGGTAGTCTCGCGAGGCCAAAAAAGAGATAAATTATCACTTGAAATATGCCCTTTCAAAGCATTTGAGTGGAAAAGGAATCAAGATCACTCGACAATCTTTTCATGTTTAGAGAGTTTGAAAAGAGATTAAAGGAGACTCTAGTGGGTTCCTTTTTCGTGTATCCATACAGGTCTGAAAAAGAGATAAAAGTCTACCCGGATGCATTCTCATGTATTTACGAGCACGAGAAAGAACAAAGACTAAGCTCGGTATGCCCCTAGCTTGAAAGCTAGTGGCTTAACTCCAGAATGGATCAGCAAAGGCTAGAGACATGCCCTCCAAGATTTGATTCATTCACCGTCTTTGATGTCGTCACCAATTTCTCTAGTAAATGAGAAAAAGGAGAAAGGTGGATAAAAAGAAGGTTCAAGAGAGGTGATTGTTTCATTTTTGAACGAGATTGACATAGGAAAAGAACTATGCTCAGGACCTTTGTTTCATTTTTTAACGAGCTTTCCACATAGAAGAGAAAGTATGCTCGTAGTTTCGTCCGGATCATGGCTTGCAAGCGGATAATGCTCTGGAAGGATACCATGTCAAGGGAAAAAACATGGTCATGGCCTCCAGGAGATCTTCGCTGGATGGAAGATAATCACTCTGGAAGGAACACATGTCGAGGGTCGTGACAGGGGTAAGGAGATCAGGCTCCAATAACCCTACTGAAGAGATCACCATGTCAACTACCAGATCCAAAGCATCAGAAGTTGAAATCATGGGAGAAAACACCACATAATTGACATGCGACGAGGGTGATACTATTTACATATAAGAACCACTTAGGGAGGTAACCCAATCAGGGCCGATGAATGAAAGTTGATCAATAGTCACAATTCTTCCATTGTGAGGGAAAGATATCACACAGAAAAGAGTGGATACAATAGCTTTCATGGCATAGACATAATCCTGCCCAAGAAGTAAAGAGAAATCCAAGGGGTCTCAGAATACCATGACATCTATAAAGACAGTTTTCCCTCCCAAAGTTATAGGAAACTGAGGAAGGATCCCTAAAGGTTGACTAGTTCTTCTGTTAAAAGCTAACAGATTCTGTGTAACCGGTGCAAGCTGCGGACAACCCAAAGCATACCAAGCAACATAAGACAAAATACTAATGGACGCACCTTCATCTATCAGCATTTGAGGAACATCCCGACCACAAACCAGTACTATAATCTGGAAAGGAATGTGAGAGGGAAGACGAGGTCCAGTTAGCGCACCCCAATCAAAAAGGATGGCTTCAGTACTTGGAGGGGGTTTCACAGGAGAAGGAGGAATTCTCCCCGGCATGGTAGAGTCTGTATTAACAAGAAAAGCATGGGTAGTATCGGGTTTACTCTCTAGAAGGGGAGTAGGATCGACCAATGATTGGATCGGATCAACCAATGGTGGATTTGGATAGACCACTTTAGCACTCTTCAAAGGAAGAGTGGGACTAATCGATGAAGGGACTGGATCAGTCACTTTGACATTCCTCAATGGAGGATTGGGATTGACCAATGGTGAAATTGGATCGACCACTTTGGCACTCTTCAGAGGAAGAGTGGGACTGACTGAGGAAGGGACTGGATTAGTCACTTTGACATTCCGCAATGGAGGAATGGGATTGACTGATGGAGAAACTGGATCGACCACTTGAGTTTCATTCTCCAAGGGAAGAATGGGGTCGACGGGTGGAAACGGACATATCTCTTTGGTGTCACTCTCTAATAGGAGAGTGGGATCGACCGAGGATGAAAACAGATCGACCACTTTGGTGTCACTCTTTTGATGAAGGGCAGGGCTGATTGATGACAAAACTGGATCAACTACTTGGGTTTGTGGTTCAATCGAGGAGAAAACTAGATTGACCACCTGATCAACCAGACTAACCGGGGATGGAACCAGATTGACTAGTCCATCAACCAACGATGGGTCAGAGGAAAACTTACAATAACCTTTTGGAAGTTGAAGTTTTTCCAAAAGAGAAGAAGCCTCGTTCATGCGAGGACAAAGGTGAGAGTAATGATTACCTTTACATAACATGAAAGGGAACTTGACATTTTGCTTCTTCTTACCAACCTGAACATCACTAGTTGATGGGGTATCATCGACATGAACGACAGAGGCCGATGATGTGGAGGACCACATTTCTAAGACTTGGGTAAGACCAGGGCAATCCCTCAGAAAGTGGTCACCCTTACAAACACTGCAAGGGAATTTGGGTTTTGGATTCTTCATTTTAATCTTGTTGACCTCATCAACACTCCCAATACTATTAACAGTAACTAGTTTCTTAGAGCCAACATCTCATGTTGTTGGGGCCTTTTTCCTTTTTGGGTTCTTCTTCTTCTTCTCTTTCCATTTCTTCTTCTTCTGATCAACCTGGCTACTTTCTTTAGATATTTCACTGGGCGAAGAAGGAGAAATGGAAGGAGACTTGATGGTCAAAGAAGGAAAAAAGATGACATGAGGTTGATGTGTGGGTGATGTATTGACATCCAAAGTATTAGGTGCAACTAAAACATTGGGAGGATTCAGGATCACTGGAGTGGGTAAAAACCAAACTGGTAATCCAATAGTGAGTCCTGGAAG
>JZKD02S1622785.1:913810-936576 GCA_000966675.3 Picea glauca
GTATAAGGTTCCCCAGGAGAAGGGGTTCCTCCATTGGTACTCCCAGGATTTGATGCCATTAACACTGACTCGACCTAAGGTCCACTAAGTAAAACAAACAACACGCGCTATGAATCTAAGAAGCAATCAATCAAACAAACCTTCCTATGATGAAACCACTAGTTGGTGATGAAATCCAATGTCGCGAGATCAAAATAGGAAGGGGTAGGGATAGAGAGGGTGGATCAGTTACATTGGTGACCTACTTAACGGACTTACGCCTTGGTGCAAGCTTCCACGTAGTAATTGTGGATTTAACCTCCAAGGAGCCCGAGTGAGTTTCACCAACGTCTGTTCTAGGTACAATGAGACTTCCCTTCGCCGTCACCTTGTGTGAGACCCTAAAGATTGTGGCTACTATGGTCACCAACTCGTAGTCAGCCCCTGGGCAGGTATAGTCGACAGTCTAGTCAGAACATATGGGTAGGATAACAAGTCTGAAATCATCTTGAAAGGATCCCACACATAATCGTGGGTATACCTTCCAGTGACCCCCAATATATGATCCGACCACTACAAACAGTTGGGCCATGGAGCAATAGTCTCCGTAACTCACTTGAATGCGACCTCGTGTGTAACCCCTGTGTGAGAGGGGGATCCCAGCAAGCCAATACGACAATTGGATTTGACTCTCCCTACTGCAAGATACTAAGTTTGTTCGATATCTTTGGAAAGTTATCCTTTCAACCTATTCCAAAGCCCTACACCTTAAACTAATGTAGGTTTGCTAACAAAGATGTAAAAAGTCTAATAAATTTTAGTTAAGCATTGATTTTAATGGTTGTTGTTTACTCAGAGGGTGTATGAAAGTGAAACTGATGGAATGATGACTCAATTCCCAAAAATATGAATGAAATATGATAAGCAATTATTTGTTTTCAATGAATACCTATTTAAGGGAAAGAGGAACAGTCATTTTCACTATCAAACACTTGATAAAGAATGCCCTCAATCAATATTGTTCTCAATCAAATCCAATATAATGCTACAACATTTCAGAAATGCAAACTAATATGCAAACTAATAATTAAGATGTACTTTTGTCATTTTCATGCGAATGATGATCAATTCAATGCAAAATTTCTCTTGCCAACTACCCTTTCAGATCAAGGAGATTCAGACAAGAAAATGCAAATTTTGCACAAACAACACACACTTTTGAAATCAAACAAGAGAAAGAAAATAAAAAACACAGAAGGAAGGATAAAGAGATTGGACCAGATGACCTCAAAGAACCAAATGAGAAGAGTTATAGACTTCATATGTCCTTCACTGGAGTTCCCGCTCAGTCGGATAGGAGAGGAAAAAGCAGTGGATCGATTTCAAGCTCTCAACAAAAAAAACTCAAAAAGAATGAAGAAGGGCATAAAATCTGAACAACAAGGTGTTTACTTCTCAGGAGGAATCATTTCAAAGGTCAAAGGAAGAATCATTGAATCACAAAGCAACTCAGCAAGTAAAAAAATAGGGTTTGGACCTCCAAAAAATACAATTTTTGAAGAGATTTTGGGCAAAAAAGGGTTGGTGCTCTGGCATAAGGGCCACTAAAGAGTTATAAATCTCTATATAACAATTTTATGGAGCACTGGTTCTTTTCTAACATGGCCATAGGGGTGTCAGGCTTAAAAAGCTCATAAACAAGTCCAAAAACCCAAAATTTCAGTCAAAATTTGACAGTCAAGCTGAATGTGATGGGGTAAAGAATCAATCAGCAAGTGCAATCAGATATGAAGGGGTGAAAAAGGCCTAAGAAAACAAATGGTAAGAAAAATTCTATGAGGAAAAACAAAACTAAGAAAGTTTTGATTCTTCCCCAGTGGAGTCGCCAATTTCTGTTGAAGGAAAATCTCCCTGCGGACAGGTAGATCTCCTCAAAGAGCTAGACTCTTAACTCTAAGAAAAAAAGTGCTTATCATGGTCACTAACTTCCTTTTAGATCTAGGTGGACTAGTGTGTGAGGAGGAAGGAGAAAAGAAGTACCTTTTACCAGTGTTTGTCCTTGCACGCTGCGAGTTGAGCTCAAATCTTTCGCTCCTCGATGAGCCCTGTAGACAAACAAAGTACGACTACTTCCTACTCTATAAATATTAGTCCAAAATAGGTCTATCTACTAAAGAGACAAATTCATCTGATATTGAACATGAATTAGAAAGAAATAGGCCAAGCAAATTATATTAATGAGGACAAAACATTGCTTACATCCATAGATGGATTGCAGCAGTTTTGCCAAGTCCTCCTTGTCTACCCCTTGCTCAAAAGATCCATGATCCAAATGTGATAGCTTCACCAATTTCTCCCTATGAGATCATAGGTATCTTGATTCCAAAATATCTCTGTTCTAGCACCACTTATAAGATCATAAGTTTGGTGTGATTCTCCTTTCTCTGTCCCCCTTTCACCATGAGAAAGCTTGCTTATATAGCCTTGGAGAGGCTCAACAACTTGAGATATCTTTGGGGTGAGTTGAGGATTTTCCTCCTTCAGTTGAGGATCTACCCTAAGATCATGGCTGGACCAGGGATTCAAATCCAACTGCCTTCCAAGAATGAAAGGATACTTCCCCCATTCATCTCAACAACTTAACTACTACCCAGAATAGGCAGCGCTCCCTCAAAACGGCCATCAAAGTGCTGCAGCGCTTCCCAGTAGGCTTAAGGAGGGCGCCAACACTCCTAAAGACACCAATTCTCCTCCAGAAGGGCCAAAGAAGCTTTATAATTCTCCCAGACAGTGTAAGGAGGAGCGCCAACACTCCCAGAACAGGTATAGGGGAGCGCTCTCCTTCAAAACTTAGTTTTTTGAGTGTTTTCATATGGCAAAAGGTTCATGAGCCCAGTTAACCTTTCCTCCTCTTCCAAACCAAGTGTTTTGACATGTGTCAAGTGTCCTCCTGATGTCGTTTATAGGCACAACATAGGCATCATGGCAGTATGCTTTCCTTTCCACTTGCGACACTTGTAATCAAAATGCGACACTTGCGACCTTTGTAATGACGACACTTGCGACACTATCAAAGTGAGTAAGTTCGATGTGTAACAATTATACAGGAACTAGACCTAGAAAACAATTAGTACTTTGGGACCTGCATCCCTCAACGATAGGCCTCCTCACATTCGACAGTGGGTTTACATCATTGACCTCTGATCGGATGATTTCACGGATGTTCGACTTCATCTCATCCATTCACATTCGTTGGAATGTACTGGAGTACCTTGGGAATCATTGACATGAATGGTGATATCCCTCGCGCTTGTTAACGGTTTACATCATTGACCGGTAATCAAGTGGTTTCTGCCATGTTCAACATCAGGACATCTATTCACATGGTTAGATTCATACTACATCAGGATCGGTAGGAAGACCCTGGGTTGAGTGATCACTCTGATATGCACTTTGCCTAGGTTGCGATGGAATTACTCTTGAATAAATGATACATATCCTGTCACATAGATCCACTTTGTATTGGTCGTGGCTATGTCTTGTCATCTCATAGATCCACTGTGTATTCTTCATGGCTACGATTAGTTCAGGTCATGGGACTATAGATCCACACTGTATTTTTAGTGGCTATACCTTTTTATCAATACAATTATGGATCCGCAGTGTATTTTATGGCGGCCATATCTTGCAGGTCTTTATCACCCAAGCATAGGTATGCCTGCCTTGGGTTTGAAACATGTCATAATATTTGTTGGATGTTTGTGTGCAATTTTTGTTAGGTTCTCTGCATCTATACCCTTGGTTGAAAGTCTACAAAGAATTTCAGTTATCAGTTCTCATCTTCTAACTTCATACTTTGGGGGGCAATCTGTTACACATCAAAATTACTCACTTCGATAGTGTCACAAGTGTTGTCATTACAAGTGTCGCAAGTGTTGCATTTTGCTCATAAGTGTCAAGAAAAACATACTACCATGATGCCTATGCCATGCCTATAACGACATAAGAAGGACACTTGACACACATCAAACACTTGATTTGGAAGAAGAGGAATGGTTAACTGGGCTTATGAACCTCCTGCCATCTGAAAGAACCATAAAAACTAAGTTTTTAGAGGAGAGTTCTCCCCTATACCTCTCTCAGGAGCGTTGGCGCCCCCCTTTACACTGTCTGGGAGTATTATAACGCTCTGATAGCCCTTTTGAGGGAGAATTGATGGGTTTAGGAGTGTTGGCACCCCCCTAAATCTTACTAGGGAGGATTATAACGCTCTGACACCCCTTTTGAGGGAGCGCTACCTATTCTGGGCAGCAGTTGGTCTGTTGAGAAGAATGGGGGAAAGATCCCTTCAATCTCTGAAGGCAGTTGGATTTGAATACCTAGTCAAGCCATGATCTTAGGGAAGATCCTTAACTGAAGGAGGAAAATCCTCAACTTACCCCAAAGATATCTCAAGTGGCTGGGCCTTTCCAAGCCTATATAAGCAGGCTTTCTTATGGTGAAAAGAGGAAGAATTGGAAGCATGAAACCTTTGATCTCATAGGAAAAACTCAGCAAAGTGAAGAATAATCGGTGAAGCTATCGTCATTCTGATCATGGGGCTTTTGAGTAAGGGTTAGACAAGGATAACTTGACGAAACTATTTCATTCCATCTATGGTTGTAAGTAACATTTCATTCTCATTAATGTAATCTGCTTGGCCTGTTTCTTTCTAATTTGTGTTTTATATCACATGAATTTGTCTCTAAGTAGATAGGTTTGTTTTGAAGTAATCTTGATAGAGTAGGAAGTGGTTGTACTTTTGTTTGTCTTGCAGGGTCTGCCAAGGAGCTCAAGATCGAAGCTCAACCCAGACTATGCAGGGACAAACACTGGTAAAAGGTATGTCATTCCTCCTTCCTCCTCATGCATTAGTTTGTGTAGACTTAAAAAGGAAGTCAGTGACCATGATAATCATTTTATGTCTTAAGTGTTAAGAGTCTAGCTCTCAAGAGGAGATCTACTTGTCCGTAGGGAGATTTTCCTTCAACATTGAGGAACCAGTTGTCCTGATCTGACATAATGGTTTATGGGATACCAAAATGTACCCACATGTTTTCAAAGAAGAGCTAGGTAGTGGCCTTCATTGTGATGCTCTTATTGCAGGTGGCTAGAATCACCATCTTGGAAAAGCGATCAACAACCACAAAACCACATTCATTTCCTTGCTTGGTGAATGGAAGGCCTGACATGTAGTCCATTGAGATGGATTCCTAGGGCCTGCCAGGAGTAGGGAGAGGGGTGTATAGGAACTGTATATTAGTGGCCGGTTTGGAAATAGTTCAGGCAGTGTAGGACCTAATATACTTGTTGACATCATTTCAAAGCTTCGACCAGTAAAAATGTTGTTGCAGAACTTCCATTGTATTTTTTACGCTGCAATGTCATGCCACCTGAATGTAGCGAGCTTCCCAAATCATCTTCTCTCTCTCGCTTGATGGAACGCAAATATGGACCAAATGGTATAACAACTCGTTATGAATATGAAAATTAGTGACAGTTGTGGTGGCACCCAATATTTGGTAGGTGGTGGCGAAGTCGGGATATTTCTCATAGAGGTAGGGCCATTCAGAGGTCCTGTGGGCACATGAGTCTGGCATCATGGTGAGTGTCGCGACTAGAGGTGGGATGAGAAAATAAGTGACCCATTTGGTACTACCTTTCTTATACTTGATGTTGACGTGGAAATACTACAAGTATGTGGACCACTTATAATGGTGGTCATTCTACAATTTACCTTGTGCCTACATAAACTGCAATGACTTATGATTAGTGTGGATGATTGTATCCTTCCTGAGAATGTAATGCCTCCAATGGTGACAGGATTGCACAATTGAGTACATTTATTTGTCATAATTAGGGTACTTATGAACAACATATGAAAATGTCTCGCTATGATAGGCTATGGGGTGGCTATGCTAAGTGAGAAATACACCCACAACATAGTATGAAGAATCTATCTGGATCTCAAAGGGTTGTTGCAGGTCAAGTAAATAAAGTGTTGGGTCTTAGCACAAGTGATTCTTCAAATCATCAAATGCTTCTTGTTGGGACAGGCCCCACACAAACTTGGCCTTACCACCAGCCTTGGTTGCTTGGCTAAGGGCACATGAAATATGGGAGAATCCCAGCACAACCCTGTGATAGAAATTGGCAAGGCCTAAGAAGCTTCGAATCTCCATGAGTGTGGTTAGGGATGACCAGTCACGGATGACCTGGATCTTGGTTGGATCCACATGCACACCATGATCATCAATAATGTATCCTAGGTACTGGACCCTATCCATGTTGATGGAGCACTTTCCCAAGTTGGCATATAGTTGGTGTCACCACAGAGTGTGCAGAACCTGTTGGATATGTTACAAGTGTTCCACCCAAGTCTTATTGTAGATGAGGATGTCAACCAGATACACCACTAAAAAATAATTTGTGAAAGGCCACAATATTGTCCATCATCCTCATAAAAGTTGCTAGGGAATTTTTCAAACCAAAAGGCATGACCAACCATTCAAAAATACCTTCTTTTGACTTGAAGGTAGTTTTCCATACATATGTCTACTCTATTGGGACCTGATGGTAGCCAAACTTCATATAAATATTACTAAAGTATTTTCCCCCCTTGATATGATCAAGGAGATCGTCGATTTGAGGAATTGGGTACCTTTTCCTGAATGTGATATTATTTATGGCTTGATAATCAATGCAGAGTCTCCAGGTCCCATATTTATTTTGCACCAACACGATCGAGCTTCCACAAGGTGATGAGTTGGGTCGAATGTTCCCCTTATGGAGAAGTTATTGGATTTGATGCTTGATCTCTTCATTTTCTAATAGAGAGAAGTGATAGACTGTCCCATTGGGTAGCGGTGTGTCAGGGGTCAATTCGATGGAATGCTTTACTTGACAATGTAGAGGTACCCCAGTAGGTGAGGAGAATATGTCTTTGTATTCTTCCATGACCTTATCCACTTGCTTCTATTGCATGGAGAGGTCAACTGCATATGCCTTGGTTGTCACTACAATATTTTTCTTAGTCTGAGAGTGAATCACAAAGAAGAAAAACTTCCCGGTCTGAGAGATGACCTTCCTGCATTGCTTGGTAGATATCAAGGAAATAGCACTAGGTGGGAATGCCTCAGGTATCTTGTAAAATTTCATGTTCAAAGTAATAATAATACTTTAATGCCTAGACTCATATACAACATGATATTTCCATAAATACGATTGGCCCAAAAGAACATCACAAACTTCAAGGGGAGAAACATCACACAATACCTTATCTTTGAAAGGCTTGATGCCATATGACAGACGACATTGTTGGTTGACGCAAAGATCGCTTCCTTGGTAGAGCCATCTGATGGTATAGGGTTGTGGGTGTGGCATTTTTGACAAGGCCAACCACTTGATGACCTCTACTGAGATGAGGTTCTTTTGGCTACATGTATCAATGATGAAGTGCAACATAGTTCCTTTCACCCACATCCATGAATGAAAGAGGCACTCGCCTTCCTATGGCTCATCAGGTTCACTGGGCTGGATCTTGGTGGTAGAAACAATGGCATTAGGTTTTGCGTCAATGATCCATCTCCCCTTTTATGGTTCTGAATCAAAGTCAGAACCCGCATCTTCTTCAGAGGCTTTCACCTTATCCACCAATGACTTCTTTGAGTGACAATCAACAGTGTTATGCCAGGGGATCTTATGGAAGTTTCACCTCTTATGGAAGTTGCACCACTTCCCGGTATTTATCTTTTGTCTTTCCATTGTACTTCTTTATTTGCGGCTTAGACTGGTTGGGCTAAGGCTAACCATGTTTTCTCTCTCCCTTTTTCTATGGGTTGGGGATGCCCTTTCTCTTCTTCTACTGTGAGGAGTTCCCAGGCCCAAACTGTCGCGTCTTTTGTTTAATCTTTTGCTCAATTTTGACGACATATCGATAGGCCGCACCCAAGGAAGAGATGTCCAAAAACTCCATTTTTGTTTGTATGTATCTATGTAGACTATCTATTGATGACCTTTATTAAGATGAGGTTATTATACCTACTTCTATCAATGATGAAGTGCAGTGTAGTGCCTTTCACCCACATCTGTGAATGAAAGAGGTGCTCACCTTCCTCTAGCTCATCAGGTTGACCGGGTTGGATCTTGGTGGTAGAAACGATGGCATTGGGTTTTGCATTAATGATCCATCTCCCCTTTTATGGTTCTGAATCAAATTCGGAACCCGCATTTGCTTCAAAGTCTTTCATCTCAGCCACCAATGACTACTTTGAGCAATAATCAACATTGTTATCACATGGACTCTTATGGAAGTCACACCACTTCCTAGTATCTTTCTTCATATTTCCATTGTCATTATTTACTTAAATCTTAGATTGGTTGTCCTGAGTCTACCCATGTTTTATCTCTCCATTTTTCTATGGGTTGGGGCTACCCTTTCACTACTTCTACTGTGAGGGGTTCCTAGGCCCAAACTATCGCATCTTTTGTTTAAGCTTCTGCTCAATTTTGACGACATATCAATAGGTCGCACCCAAGGATGAGATGTCCAAAAACTCCATTTCTATCTGGATGCATCTATGTAGACCATTGCAGTACTTGAGCACCATATGTCACTCAGAATATTTGATACCTAGCTTGGTGCACAACGTATCGAAGACATTGGTGAACTATGTCATTGTTTGGTCTCTTTCTTTTTGTAGTGTGGTCCATCTTGTATACAAGTTGTCATAACTTCCAATAGGGTAGTATTGTTCCTTAATAACATCCCTGAAGGAGCCCCAACTGGGTGGAACTACAAATAATGTGGATCCTTCTATTTCCTCTTGCTTGCAAAAAGTTTCCCACCAATATTTGACATGGGGGACATCCTTGAGTAATGCAAATGTAATATTTTCTCTATCGAAAAAGTTGTGGACAGAAAAATAACATTCTAGAAGGTTTAACCATTTATCTATGGAATGAAAATATATTTGATATTCAAATATAGGAAAATGTAAATTGATTTTTACATTGAAGGGGGTGGTGCCTCCGCTTGAGGTAGATGTGTCACTTGTCCACAACCGTTGAAGGATTTGCACAAATTTGTCCATCATCGAGTTCCTCTATTGCTTAAGGGATTCCTCAAGCAACATTTTGAAAGGATATCCTGACCCATCATATTTATTTTTGACCACCATGGAAGGTTTATTTGGCATGCGAGAGAAGTTCTCCTCAAGAGAAATAAGCTCGAGACCCAACTCTCTATACCCTGACCTCGTTGGAGACATGCACTAAAAATTGACAAGGAGCAGACCTCTTTAATACCACTGATCGAGATTTATAAGAAGAAAAAAATGAAAGAATAGATTTATAATATTAACATAGAGAAACAGTGAATAATAACAGAGATACAGTAAAAATTCACTTATATTAAATAAGAAATATGTTGAAACTGTAAAATGCAAACTGAAACAAGCTTGTTAGAATGGTGGCAGCTTATCTTTGAAAAGATATGTGATGCCTATGCTCATTTGCAACGAGATGAGTACAATGAGGCTCCGAAGGAATTTTTAAAATAAACATCAATGAAAAAACCCTATACATCCAAAAAACCTAACCCTAGGAGATGAAACACCAAAAGTCATGTGGGCCCCGTTGGGGTAAGTTAGTACATTAACTTCCCGGGGTTGTAATTTTTGCATACGATCTCAGTTTGGGGTGCACGATAGCTCGTTGGAAAGGTATTGATGAGGATATTCATTTACAGGGATCAATCATAACTTGACAACTCATCGAGGTTCCCTATCTCCAAAAAACATCTTTTAGGTCCTCAAAATGACCCCGAAAGTTTACGACCCAAAAAACTGCGAAAAATAGTAAATTGTCGAAAACTATTTTGAGCTAGTTGGAATATGTGGGTGGCCATTGATATCCACCTAGATAAATATTCCCACCTTAGGAAGCAATGGTATCCATTGTGTTGATTTTCCCCATCATATGAGGAAATTTGTGCTGAATTTGGGCCTAGATGAGCCACTTTCCTTGGTGGAGGAGTTGCTCTTCTTTGACAACTCGATAAAGTTGGATCCACTTTTGGTGAGTTCTCTTGAATTGTGTGTCCATGATATGATTATTGGATGCGTGTTCCATGTAGTCAGGTTTGAGCTATGTTGGTGTCAAATTTTTTTCGATCTCCGAGGTGTCCAATAATGGTGTAAAATATGGCCGAAGGAGGTCCACATTCAACACTGGGTGCAAGACAAGGCAGGGGGGAATGTTGAGCTCAAAATAATTGTCACCCACAACCTTGGTGATGGTGTAAGGTCCATAATAGAGTATATGAAGATTCTTATGTGGCCTTGTAAGGCACCCAATGTTGATCATGGCACTTCTTGTACTTGTCATTGGACTTCTGTAAAATATCCTGACCCTGCTAGCGGATGTGTTGGATCTGCTCAATGAATCGAGAGGATTTTTCAGCTTCATTTGGAGCATGGGATGAATCGTATTGGGTGTCCATAAGGGGTAATGCAACATCCATGGGACCTAATGGTTGGAATACCAACCCCATCTGAAAGGGGTTGTGGTTGATTGATCTATGTATGCCATTTTTTTAGTTGTGTTGAACATAAGTAAGACTCTCATCCCATGTGTAGGGGTTGTTGGATTTTACGTGCATAGGATATGCACGATCATCCAGTTGACGACCTTGGTTTGGCCATCCTTATAGGGGTGGAAGGAAGTGGATTTGGTGAGCTTGGTGTCTAGCAGTGACTAGAGGCTCGACCATAATGTGTTGAGGAACCAACTGTCTCGATATGAGATAATGGTTTGTGGGATACCAAAATGTACCCACACTCGTTCAAGGAAAATATTGGTAGTGACCTTCGAAATGACTCTCTTCTTGTAGGATTCCATAATATCCATCTTGGAAAAGCAATCAACAACCACAAAAACATAGTCATTTCCCTGTTTGATGGATGGAAGGCCTGACATGTAGTCCATTGAGATGGATTTCCAAGGCCTATCAAGAGTAGGAAGAGAGGTGTACAAGACCTATTTCTTAGTGTCCAGTTTGGAAATAACACAAGCAGTTCAGGACCTGATATACTTGTTGATATCTTGTCGATGCTTCGACCAGTAAAAATGTTGTTACAACACTACTGCTATATTTTCGACGTTGAAATGTCCTACCACCAGACTGTAGTGGGATTCCCAAATCATCTTCTAAATCTCACTTGATGGAATGCAGACATGGCCCAGATCGCATAACAACCCGTCCTAAAGATTGAAATTAGTGACAACTTTGTTGGCGCCCAACATCTGGTAGGTGGTGGAAAAGTTAGGATCTTTCTCATAGAGGTGGGGCCATTTAGAGGTCTCATGGCTGGAAGAGTCTAGCATTGTGGTGAGTGTCACAACTGGAGTTTGGTTGAGGCAATTAATGACCCAGTTGGTAGTACCTATCTTATACTTGATGTTGAGGTGGAACTTCTGCAACTATGTGGACCACCTCTGATGTTGTTCATTCTATAATTTTCCTTGTTTCTGCATAAACTACAATGTCTTATGATCAGTGTGGATGACTGTCTTCTTCCCGAGAATGTAATGCCTCCATTGGAGGCAAGCTTGAACAATGGAGTACATTTCTTTATCATAAGTAGGGTAATTACAGACAACATATGATAGTATCTCACTATGATAGGCCACAGGGAAACTGTGGTAACAGACAACTATGCCCACAACATAGTCTGAGGTATTTGTCTTGATCTCAAAGGGTTGTTGCAGGAAAGGTAATGAAAGTACTAGGGTTGAGCACAAGTGTTTCTTCAAATCATCGAATGCCTACTATTGGAACAGGCCCCACACACACTTATCCTTACCACCACCCCTGGTTACTTGGCTGAGGGCCCATGCAATATGGGAGAATCATAACATGAACCTGCAATAGAAATTTGCAAGTCCTAAGAAGATCTGAAGCTCTATGAGTGTGGTTGGGGTTGTCTAGTCATGGACGACCTAAATATTGGTTGGATCCACATGCACACCATGCTCATAAAACATTTAACCTAGTTATTGGACCCTGTCCATGCCGAAGGAACGTTTTTCCAAGTTGACATATAGTTGGTGTTGCCGCAGATTCTGCAGAACCTGTTGAATATGCTGCAAGTGTTCCTCCCAAATCTTATTGTATATGAGGATGTCATCAAGATACACCACTAAAAAATAATTGGTGAAATTCCACAAGATATCCCCCATCATCCTCATGAAATTTGTTGGGCCATTTTTCAAACTGAAAGGCATGACCAACCATTCAAAAAGACCTTCTTTTGACTTGAAGGAAGTCTTCCATACAACTGTTTACTCTATTAGGACCTGATGGTATCCAGACATCAGATCAATATTACTGAAGTGTTTGGGCCCCTTGATTTGATTAAGGATATCATCGATTCAGGGAATCTTGTACGAGTTCCTAACTCTGATCTTATCTAGGGCTTGGTCATCAATGCAGAGTCGCCAGGTCTCGTCTCTCTTCTGCACCAGGACGATTGAGCTTCCACAAGGTGATGAGTTGGGTCATATGTGCCTCCTTTGGAGAAGTTCTTGGATCTGACACTTGATCTCCTCATTTTCTAACAGAGACTAGTGATAGACATTCCCATTTGATAGCAGTGCGCCAGGGGTCAAATCGATGGAATTCTTGATTTGACAATGCAAAGGTACCCCCGTAGGTGAGGAGTAGATGTCTTTGTATTCTTCCATGACCTTATCCACTTTCTTCTGCTACATGGAGAGGTCGACCGCAAAGTCCTTGGTTGTGGGTGAAATCTTTTGGTCATTCTGAGAGCGAATCACAAAGAAGACAAACTTCCTGGTCTGAGAGATGAATTGCCTGCATTGCTTGGAAGAGATCAAGGAAATAACACTAGGTGGGACTGCCTCGGGTATCCTATACAATTTCCTATTCAAAGTAATAATAACACTTGGAGGCATAGACTCATATACAACATGAAGTTTCCATAAATAAGGTTGGCCCAAAATAACATCACAAAATTCAAGGGGAGAAACATCACACAATACATCATCTTTGAAAGGTTTGATGTTGTACGACAAGTGACACTATTGGTTGACGTGAAGATCGCTTCCTTGGTGGATCCATCCAATGATGTAGGGCTATGGGTGTGGCGTTGTCGGCAAGGCCAGCCAC
Organism: Picea glauca; assembly: GCA_000966675.3. Lineage (NCBI taxonomy): Eukaryota > Viridiplantae > Streptophyta > Pinopsida > Pinales > Pinaceae > Picea > Picea glauca. The sequence continues at coordinate 927,018 of JZKD02S1622785.1, forward strand.
TTGATGACCTATGTTGAGATGAGGTAATTCTAGCTACAACCATCAACAATGAATTGCAACGAGATTCCTTTCACCCACATCTGTGAATGAAATAGGAGCTCTCCTACCTCTGGCTCATCAAGTTCATTGGGATGGATCTTGCTGGTAGAAAAAGTGGAAATGAGTTCTGCGTTAATGATCTGTCTCCCCTTTTCTAGTTTTGACTCAGAGTTGGAACCCGCATGTGTTTCATAGGATTTCACCTCAGCCACCAATGACTTCTTTGAGTGGCAATCAATAGTGTTATGTCAGGGGCTCTTATGGAAGTTTCACCACCTCCTGGTATCTTTCATCGTCTTTCCATTGTCCTTATTTTCTTGTGGATTAGAATGGTTTTCCTAAGGCTTCCCATATTTTCTCTTTCCTTTTTTCTACGTGTTGGGGATACCCTTTCCTTGCTTCTGCTATGAGGGGTTCTGAGGCCCAAACTGTTGCGTCTTTTGTTTAAGCTTCTGCTCGATTTTGACTACATATCGATAGGCCACACCCAAGGATGCGATATCCAAAAAATCCATTTTTTTATGAATGTATCGATGCATACCACCTCTGTACTTGAGCACTAAATTTCACTCAAAACATTTCATGCCTAGCTCAGTGCGCAAGGTATGGAAGACACTGGTGAACTCTAGCATTGTTTGGTGTCTTTCCTACCGCAGTGTGGTCCATCTTGTATACAAGTCATGATAACTTCCAATAGGGTAGTATTTTTCTTTAATAACATCCCTAAAGGAACCCCAAGTGGGTGAAACTGTAAATAATGTGGATCATTCTATTTTCCTTTTCTCACAGAAAGTCTCCCACCAATATTTGACATGGGGGATGGCCTTGAGGAGCGCAAATGTAATATTTTCTCTATCAGAAAAGTTGTGGACAAAAAAAATACCATTCTAGAAGGTTTAACCATTTATCTATGACATTTTCATATATTTGAACTTAAAATATAGGAATATAAAAATTGATTTGTACCTTGAAGGGGGCGGCGCCTCTGCTTAAGGTAGATCAGTCACTTGTTGACAACTTTCAAAGGATTTGCTCAAAGTTGTCCATCATCTCATTCCTCTGTCTCTCAAGGGATTCCTCGTGCAAAATTTTGAAAGGATATCATGCCCATCATATTTATTTTATATTTCAATGGAAGGTTTCTTGGGTGTGTGAGATCATTTTTCCTTAAGAGAATCAAGCTCGAGACCCAACTCTCTATACCCTGACCTTGTCGGGAAAATGCACTAAGAAACGACAAGGAGAAGACTGCTTTGATACCATTGATCTAGATTTATGAGAAGAACAAAATGAAAGCACATATTTATAATATTAACATAGAGAAACAGTGAATAATAATAGAGATACAATAAAACTTTACTTCTATTAAATAAGAAATAGGCTGAAATTGTAAAATGGAGATTGAAACAAGCTTGCTAGAATGGTGGTAGCTTATCTCTGAGAAAAGATGTGATATCTATGCTCATTCATAAGAAGATGAGTAAAATGAGGCTATGAAGGAAATTTTACAATAAAAATCAATTCCAAAACCCTATATATCCAAAAAATCTAACCCTAGGAGATGAAACGCCAAAACTCATATGGGCCCCATCGGGGTAAGTTAGTACATTGACTTCTCGGGGTAGTAACTTTTTATACGATCTTAGTTTTTGGTGAACGATAGCTCGTTGGAAGGGTATTGATGAGGATAATCATTTAGGGGGATCAATCATTTATTAATTAGTATTTAAGGTTCCCGATCGACAAAAAAAGGTCGTTTAGGCCCTCAAAACGACCCTGAACGTTTAGGCCCAGAAAAACTATGAAAAATAGTAAATTATCGAAAAATTATTTTGAGATAGTTTGAATAGGTGGGTAGCCACCGATATCCTATTGGATCAATAACCCCCCATTAGGAAGCAATGGTCTCCATTTTATTGATTTTCCCCGTCAGATGAGGAAATTTATGCTGAATTTGGGCCCAAGTGACCCACTTGCCTTGGTGCAAGAGTTGCCCTGCTTTGACAACCCGATAAAGATGGATCCTCTACTGGTGAGTTCCCTTGACCTATGTGTCCATGATATTATCAGTGGATTCATGTTCCATGCGGTCAGGGTTGAGCTTTGTTTGTTTTAACTGTTATGCGATCTCCGAGGTGTCCAATAACGGTGCAAAATATGTCTGAAGGAGGTCCACATTGAACATTGGGTGCAATCCAAGGAAGGGGGGAATGTTGAGATTAGAACCATTGTTTCCCACAAACTTGGTGATGGTTTAAGGTCCATGAAGCTTTCTATGAGGCCCTGTAAGGGGTTCTTTCTACAAGTGCAACCAAACTTTGTCTCCCACCTGAAACTTGTGTCACACCCGGTGTTGATCATGGCACTGCTTGTACTTGGCATTAGACTTATATAAAATATACTAAACCTATTGGTGGATGTGCTAGATCCAATCAATGAATCGTGAGGCTCTGTCAGATTCAGTCAGAGCATGGGACGATTCAACATGGGTGGCCACAAGGGGTAGTGCAACATCCATGGGATCCAATGGTTGGAATCCCAACCCCACCTGAAAGGGGTTGTGGTCGATTGAGCTATGTATGGCTCTATTGTAGTTGTGTTGAACATAAGGAAGACTCTTGTCCCATGTGTGGGGGTTCTTATAATTGTACATGCCTGGGATATGCACAATCATCTGATTGATGACCTCAGTTTGGCCATCCATGTTGGGGTGGAAGGCAGTGGATTTGATGAGCTTGGTTTCCAGTAATGACCAGGGGATCGACCAGAATGTGTTGAGGAACTTGTTGTCCCAATTTGCGATAATGTCTTGTAGGATACCAAAATGTACCCACACTTTTTCAAGTAAGATATCGGCAGTGGCCTCTACTGCGATGCTCTTCTTGCAGGTGGCCAAAATCACCATGTTGGAAAAGCAATCAACAACCACAAAAACATAGTCATTTTACCGCTTGGTAGATGGAAGGCCTGACATGTATTCCATTGAGATGGATACCCAGGGCTTTTCAAGAGTAGTCAAAGGGGTGTACAAGCCTTGTTTCTTAGTGGTGAGTTTGGAAATAACGCAGGTAGTTTAGGACCTGATATACTTACTGAAATCATGTCAAATCTCTGGCCAGTAAAAACGTTTCTGCAGCACTGCCACTATATTTTCGATGTCGAAATGTCCTCCCACCCTCCTGTAGTGGGCTTCCCAAACCATCCTTTCCCACTCACTTAAAGGAATGCAGAGATGGCCTAGATGGCATAACAACCCATCCTGAAGATGGAATTTAGTGATATCCATGTTGGCACAAAATGTTTGGTAGGTGTCGACGAAGTGAGGATATTTCTCATAGAGGTGGGGGCATTTGTAGGTCTCATGGATACAAAAGTCTAGTGCTGTGGTGAGTGCCATGAATGGAGGTTGACTGAGGCAATCAATGACCTGATTTTTACTACCTTTCTTATACTTGATGTTGAGGCGGAACTTCTACAAGTATGTGGACAACTCGTGATGGTGGTCATTCTGGAATTTGCCTTGTGTCCGCATAAACTGCAATAGCTTATGGTCAGTGTGGATGACTATCTCCTTCCTAAGAATGAAATACCTCCACTGGCGATAGGCTTGCACAATGGAGAAAATTTATTTGTCGTAACTAGGGTACTTACAGACAACATCTGACAGTGTCTCATTATGATAGTCCATAGGGTGGCTGTGTTGAGTGATAACTGTGTCCACAACATAGTGTGAGGCATATGTCTCGATCTCAAAGGGAAGTTGTAGGTCAAGTAACAAAAGTACTAGGGTTGAGCAAAAGCATTTCTTCAAATCATTGAATTCTTGTTGTTGGGAAAGGCCCCACACAAACTTGACCTTACCACCATGCCTGGTTACTTGGTTGAGGGCCCATGAAATATGGGAGAATCTCAACATGAACCTGCGATAGAAATTGGAAAGGCCTAAGACGATCCAAATCTCTATGAGTGTGGTTGAGGTTGGCCAATCATGGATTGATCCATATTGAGGAGTGAAACAAACTAATTAACATACTAAATACAATAAACATAGATATATGATGAACAATATAGATATCCAGTGAACAATATCTTCTATTGAATAAATGAAATAGGCTGAAATTGTAAAATTGCATAAACTAAAACACTTGGTTGAATGGTGGTAGCTATCTTTGAGAAGGCATGTGGCTGCTAAGCACATTCGTATAAGAAGAACGATCCCAATGAGGCTCCTAGGCCTTTTTAATATTACTCATGAATTCCAAAACCCTAGACATCCAAAAACCTAACCCTAGGAGGTGAAACGTCAATAGTCATGTGGGCCCCTATGGGTAAGTTGGTACCACAACCTCCCAGGGTCATAAATTTTGCATACGACCTCTGTTTTAGGAATGTGATAACCCATTGGAAAGGTATTTTAGAGAACTACACATTACACCATCAAAATTTGACTTAGTTTATAGTTTAACTATGGAGAGCCAAAAAAAACACTTTTTAGGGCTCCAAAATAGCCCTGGAAGTACAACAAGATGTGTTGACATGAAAACATACAAAATAATCTAGTTGGATTAGGTGATAGGCCACCAATATCCACTTGGAACATGTATAGGGATTCAGACAACCCCATAAGTGGAGAACCCACAATTACAAATAAGTACAAAATAATGTGTTGAACTAAAACGAACAAGAGGAGCTAGTTGGAATAGGTGGGTGGCCACCAATATCCACCTGGATCAATCCTCCCCCTTAGGAATAATTGGTCTCCATTGTGTTGAGTTCCCCCATCAGGTGAGGAAAATTTTGCTAAATTTGGCCCCAAGTGAGCCACTTTCCTTGGTGTAGAAGTTGCCCTTCCTTGACAACTCGATAAAGTTGTATCCTCTACTGACAAGTGCCCTTGACCTATCTATGTATTCAAGGTTGAGCTATTTTGGTGTCAGTTGTTATTTGATCTTTGAAGTGTCCAATAATGGTGGAAAATATGGCTGAAGGAGATCCACATTGAACACTGGGTGTATGCCAAGGAAGGGTGGAGTGTTGAGCTCAAAAGAATTGCTACCCACAGCCTTGGTGATAGTGTAAGGCCCATAGAGAAGTGGGCAGAGCTTCCGATGGGGCCCTGTGATACGTTCCTTCTGCAAATGTAACCAAAATTTGTCTCCAACCTAAAACTGGTGTGGTACCCAGTGTTGATATTGGCTCTACTTGTACTTAGCATTGGATTTCTGCAAAATCTCCTGGACCTGTTGGTGGATGTGATAAATCCGCTCAATGAATCTAGTGGATTTTTCAGTCTCAGAATGAACATGGGAAGAGTCTGTCTATGTGGTGGAAAGAGGTAGTGAATGGGACCCAAGCGTTGGAATCCTAGCCCTACCTGAAATGGCCTATGGATGGTGGAGTTATGGAGAGCCTTGTTGTAATTGTGTTGAACATATAGGAGGCTCTCATCCTATGTACGCGGATTCTTAGAGTTGTACATGTGAAGGATCTGCACAATCATCCAATTGACAAACTCGGTTTGGCCATATTTTTGGGGGTGGAAAGCAATGGATTTAGTGATCTTTTTGTCCAACAGTGACTAGAGACTCGACCAAAATGTGTTGAGGAACTTGTTGTCTCAATTAGAGATGATGGCCTACGGTATCCCAAAATGGACTTGCACCCATTCTAAGAAGAGATTGGCAATATCTTCTGCTGTGATATTCTTCTTGCAAGCTGTGAGGATGGCCATATTCGAAAACCAATCAATGAACACAAATACGTAGTCATTTCCTTGCTTGGTGGATGGAAGGCCAGACATGTAATCCATTGAGATGGATTCCCAAGGCTTCTCTGGGTTAGGAAGAGGGGTGTATAAGCCTTTCTTCTTGAGGGATAGCTTGGTAATGACAGAGGAAGTGGAATATCTTATATACTTGTTGACATCCTATTGAAGTTTGGCCAATAAAAATGTTTATGAAGAAAGACCACAGTTTTCTCCATGCCAAAATTTCCTACCATCCAACCATAGTGGGCTTCCCAAATCATCTTTGCATGTTGGCTTGTAGGAACACAGCGATGGACCATATGGAATAATACTCTATCTTGAATGTGAAAATTGGTGACAAACATGCCTCTACCCAAGAGATGATAGGTGGTGGCAAAGTTTGGATCTTACTGATAAATTTGGGGCCACTCAGAAGCCTCATGTCTACAAGAATGGAGCACAGTGGTGAGTGCAGCCACAGGAAGTCGACTGAGGTAGTCAACGACACGATTTGATATCCATGTCTTATACTTGATGTTGAGATGGTACTGTTAAGCTAAAGGGCATGACCAACCATTCGAAGAGACCTTCTTTATATTTGAAGGTTGTCTTCCATACATCAGTGGGTTCAATGGGAACCTGGTGGTAGCCAGACTTTAGGTCAATATTGATGAATAGTTTTTCCCCCTTCAGTTGGTAAAGAAGGTCATAAATCCTAGGAATTGGGTACCGATTCCTAACTATGATTTTGTTTAAGGTTATGTAATCAATTCATAGTGACCAAGTCCTGTCCTTTTTCTGCACTAGTACAATTAGGCTTCCGCAAGGGGAAGAGTTGGGTCTGATGTGCCCCTTTTGAAGAATCTCTTGGATCTGATGCTTGATTTTTTCATTTTCCATCAAAGAGTGACTATATAATGGTCCATTAGTTATAGGTTCACTGGGGGTAAGAGAAATTGGATTCTTGACTTGGCAGTGCTTCAGTACCCCAGTAGGTGACGAGAAGATGTCTCGGTATTCTTCCATGATCCTATCTACTTTCTCCTTCTCTAAAGAGAGGCTTTGTGTGGAGCATACATATGTGGAAGCAACCTTCTTCTTACTATGAGCATGGATCACAAAGAAGACGAACTTCCCAGTCTGTGAAATGACCTTACTGCATTGCTTAACAGAGATTAAAGAAATAGCGATAGGCGGCATTACCTCTGGTATCCTGTACAATTTTCTACCCAAAGTAATAATAACACTACGGGTTCTAGGCTCATACACAGAATGATGCTTCCACAAATATGGTTGTCCTAAAAGAACATCACAAAATTCAAAGGGGAACAATATCACACAATACCGCATCTTTGAAAGGATTGATGTTGTAGGGTAGACAACATTGTTGGCTGACACAAAGATCTCTCCCTTGGAAAAGCCAATGAATGGTGTGGGGTTGTGGGTGCGATGTCATCGAAAGTTCCAAAAACTTGATGAACTCTACTAAGATCATGTTCTTCTGACTGCCGCTATCGACAATGAAATGAAGCAGAGCCCCCTTTAACCACATGTGTGAGTGAAAGAGGTGTTCCCCTTCCTTTGGTTTTTCTGGTTCACCTAGCTATAATTTGGTGGTAGCAACAGAGGAACTAGGTTCAACATCAATAATCCACTTCCCTCCTTCTCGATTTGATTTGGAATAAGAATTGTCCTATGACTCAAAAGCCTTCAGCTCGGCCATGAGGGATTTCTTGGAGCGTCATTCTTCAGTGTTGTGCTAAGGTCTTTTATGGTACTCACACCATTTTCCCATGTCATTATTTGTCTTCACATTTCCCTTATTATGTTGTGGCTTAGATTGGTTTTCCTTTGAGTGGACATATTGTCTCGGTCCCTTGTTGTGTGGGTGGGGGCCTCCTTTTCCCTGCTTTGGTTGTGATGAGTTTGCAGATCCAAACTCTTTCCTCTTCTGCTTAAATTTATGATTGATCTTGACACTGTATCTATAAGCCATGCCTAATGAGATGATGTATAGAAAATCCATTTATATTTGACTGTATCTATGAAAACAACTATGGTATTTGAGAAATGGATGTCTCTCAGAGTCTTTGATACCCAATTTGGTGCACAGAGTATGGAAAATATTGGTGAAATCTGGTATTGTCTGGTCCCTTTCTTAACGCATGTTGGTCCACTTGTTGTACTGGTCCTTGTAGCTTCCAACATGGTAGTATTGTTCTTTAATGGCATTCCAAAAGGAGTCCCATGAAGGGGAAACCACAAATATTGCACATTCCTCTATGACCCTTTTCTTAGAGTATGTATCCCACTAGTTCTTGACATGGGGGATGACCTTGAGGAGTGCAAAAGTAATATTTTCCCTATCGGAAAAATTTTGGACCGAAAAATACCCTTGGAGAAGATTCAGCCATTTATCTACAACATCTGCATCTAACAGTCCTTCAAATAATGGAATATCAAAATTTACATGTACCTTGAAGGGGGTTGCATGGCCTCTTGATGAAGATGCTTCTCCTATGGGCAGTCATCGAAGGATCTTCGTAACGTTGTCCATCATTTCATTCCTTTGTTGCACAAGGGATTCCTCTAGAAATGTTTTAATAGGATCTCCTGCTCCATCATCTTTATTTCCATCCCCCATGGGTTTTTTTTTGTCTCAGCGCGGCCGATATTGCAATGGCTCGATTGGTTTGAGTGCCAAGTTATTGTACCCAGATCTTGTCGGGCACATGCACTAAGAGAAATAAATGAAGAGAATACCACTATGATACCACTAATCCGGATTGAGGAGCGGAACAAACTAATTAACAAATTGAATATAATAAACATAGAGATATGAAGAACAATATAGATATCCAGTGAACAATATCTTCTATTGAATAAATGAAATAGGTTGAAACTATAAAACTACAGAAACTCAAACACTTGTTCAAATGGTGGTAGCTATCTCTGAGAAGAGATGTGGATGCTACGCGCATCCATATGAGAAGAATGGTCCCAATGAGGCTCCAGAGGCCTTTTTGATATTACTCATGAATTCCAAAATGCTAGAAATCCAAAAACATAACCCTAGGAGGTGAAACGTCGAAAGTTATGTGGGCCCCTATGGGTAAGTTGGTACCTTAACTTCCCAGGGTGTTATAAACCTAAAATGCACCATACAGGTTTACCTGGCATCGGGCCAACTCATGCCTCTTCCTAGCCAAAGCCATGCTGAGTATTTCCTCAAAAAACCACTTAAAACAAGCAACCCGCGCCCTAACTTCTCATTGGGCGCGGGCATCTGCTTGCTGTCCTTATACTGCACGTGGGTATCCGCAGGCTAACCCAAAACAGCCCGCGGGTACCTAACAAAGAAAAAAATCAGGAAAGTTTCCGCCGGGACATGAGGCTTTTTGTCAGTTAACTGGAACTCCGAGCCATGCATGGTCGAGAGTTCGCCAAGAACCCTATCTCCTTCTAGCCTATAAAAGGAGGGGTAGGGGTACTATTCAAAGGGAGGAAAATCATAGCAAAGGAACTCTGCCAAATTTTCAAGCCAGTTTTGTCCCAACCCTATAGCCTTGCCTCAAGCTTTAGGAGAAACTCAAGAAGCAGTAGTTGGAGGACAAAAAAGAAGAGGAAGAGCCTAGGATCAGGATCGTGGAACGGTGACTGGCCTCAGAAATCATTGTAAGTTGATTCATAGTGAAGTTAATAAAAAGATACTTTTCCCGTCCCGAATACATGAGTCTTATCTATGTTATTTGATTTGTGTTTTTATCTCTAACC
>JZKD02S1622785.1:936586-965804 GCA_000966675.3 Picea glauca
GGGTTTTAGATTCGGGTAGAAGGTTAAAAGTTAAGTCTTGAGGGTCATGATCTGCGTATGAGCTTAGAGCCCTAGCTTATTAGTCCGTAGGGTAGAATACCCAACAACACAGGGTCATAACTTTTTCATACGAACTCCATTTTAGGCACGTGATAGCCTATTGGAAAGGTTTTTCAGAGAGATACAAATTACGCCATTAAACTCTAACTCCATTTATAGTTTGTCCGTGGGCCAAAAAAACACCGTTTAGGGATCCAAAACGGCCCTGGAAGTACAATAAGATGTGCTAACATGAAAACATACAAAATAAGCCATTTGGATTAGGTGAGAGGCCACCAGTATCCACCAGGAAGATGTGTAGGGCTTAAGACATCCCCAGAAGTGTAGAACCCACAATTACAAAGAAGTACAAAAGAACGTGTTGAACTAAAGTAGACAAGATGAGCCAGTTGGAATAGGTGGGTGGCCACCAATATCCACCTGGATCACGGATGACCTAGATCTTGGCTGGATCCACATGCACATTGTTATCACTCAATAAATTTTCTCGGCTGATAAAAAAAATGATAGAGGTAACCTACAAACCAACTTTAGAGTTGGGTACTAACATGCTCAGCCTAGAGAAGGTTCTCTCCTTTCACTTGGTATTTCTTTGACAATCAATGGCTAGGTTTTGTTTATTTTTGGGGGTTTTTTTTATAAATTTTCTAGCAAGCAAGGGGAGGGACAAATAGGGCTATGGATTCAAACTTTTGAAAATGAAAGGAAGCACTAACTGGTTTGTGGAAATCTCCAGAGGATAAAGGCTAAATGAGGTGACAAATATGAGTTATAAATTAAAATCTGTAGAGTGTAAGAAGAAAGGAGAAATAAAGTAACCGCATCAGATAATTAATGAAATGAATTTTGATTAGTTAGGAAGAACTTAACACAGTTTAAATTGCTTAAGCCAAGAGCATCACAAGATGAATTCTAGGCCATTAAACTATCCAATTTAAACAAAAGACAGTGTGAATGAAATCAGAAGTATAGGAAATACATACAAAGAAAGGAGACTAAACTCAGATCACCGCCATTAGAATATTTTCATGGAAACCTCTAGACTTCTGCATGTGTATTCAATTCAGCTTCAGAAAATTACAATTTAAGTTTTGAACAGCTAAAATCATTCCCTTTCACTTCTACCAATATTAATACATTTGGAACCTCTAATACTTATACAATTTGAGTCCCTTCAGTTTGCAATCGATTACAATAACTGAAATGAAACATTTCAGCTTCTAAAACTGATTACAATAATTACAAATGATAGTTTGGTATGGGAACCGATTACAATGATTAAAAAGGAAAATGTTTTATGATCCAGCTGTTGATTCCTTTGATGCTTTAGCTCCTTCCTTTAGCACTTATTATGTTCTCATCTTCTGTCCGATCTACCATCTTCAGTGACACCTGGACATCATTTACTGGACCCTAGAAAACTACACTTTGTTTTACCAAGCCGTATTACCTCCTTCCATTGCAATTCAAAAGGGATATAATAATCCATCATTTCTTTGATTAGGATCTCCAGGTCAATGTAGGAGGCATATGTCATGACTGGTAGTCCAATCTTCATTGTTTTGAACTGATTCAGAGACTCGACCAAAATGTGTTGACGAACCTATTGTCTCGATTAGAGATGATGGGCTACGGTATCCCAAAATGGATCCGCACCCATTCTAAGAAGATCTTGGTAGTATCTTTTGCTATGATATTCTTCTTGTAGGCTGAGAGGATGGCCATCTTTGAAAACCAATCAATGACCACAAATATGTAGTAATTTCCTTGCTTGGTGGATGGAAGGCCAGACATGTAATACATTGAGATGGATTCCCAAGGCTTCTCAAGGGTAGGAAGAGGGGTGTATAATCCTGGCTTCTTGATGGATGGCTTGGAAATGGTAGAGGAAGTGGAATATCTTATATACTTGTTGACATCCTGTCGAAGTTTTGGCCAATAAAAATGTTTACGAAGAACGAATACAATTTTCTCCATGCCAAAATGTCCTACCATCTGACTATAGTGGGCTTCCCAAATCATCTTTGCATGTTGGCTTGTAGGAACACAGAGATGGCCCAGATGGCATAATACTCTGTCCTGAATGTGAAAATTGGTGATAGTCATGCCTCTACCCAAGAGATGATAGGTGGTAGAGAAGTCTGAATCTTGCTGATAAATTTGGGCCCACTCAGATGCCTCATGTCCACAGGAATGGAACATAGTGGTGAGTGTAGCCATGGGAGGTAGACTGAGGTAGTCAACGACATGATTTGATATCCCTGTCTTGTACTTGATGTTGATATGGTACTATTAAGACTAAGGGCATGACCAACCATTCAAAGAGACCTTATTTATATTTGAAGGTTGTCTTCCATACATCAATGGGTTCGAAGGGAACCTGGTGGTAGCCAGACTTTAGTTCAATATTGCTAAATAAATTTTACCTCTTGAGTTTTTAAAGAAAGTTATCAATCCTCAGAATTGGGTATCAGTTCCTGACTGTGATTTTTTTTAAGGTTATGTAATCAATGTAGAGTCGCCAAGTCCTATCCTTTTTCTGCACCAGTACAATCAGGCTTCTGCAAGGGGAGGAGTTGGGTATGATGTGCCCCTTTTGAAGAATCTCTTGGATCTGATGCCTCATTTCATCATTTTCCATAAAAGAGTAACTATAGAATGGTCCATTAGTTATAGGTTCACTAGGGGTCAGAGCAATTGGATTCTTGACTTGGTAGTGCTTCGGTACCCCAGTGGGTGATGAGAATATGTCTCGGTATTATTCTATGATCCTATCCACTTGCTCCTTCTCTACAGAGAGGCTTTGTGTGGAGGCCACATATGTGGCAGCGACCTTCTTCTTACTGTGAGCACGGATAAAAAAGAAGACGAACTTCCTAGTCTGTGAAATGACCTTACTGCATTGCTTCACAGAGATTAAAGAAATAGTGGTAGGCGGCGCTACCTCTGGTATCCTGTACAATTTTCTACCCAAAGTAATAATAACACTTCAGGTTCTAGGCTCATACATAGCATGATTCTTCCACAAATATGGTTGTGCTAAAATAACATCACAAAATTCAAGGGGAACAATATCACACAATACTGCATCTTTGAAAGGATTGATGTCATAGGGCAGACAACATTGTTGGCTAACACGAAGATCTCTCCCTTGGAAAAGCTAGCCGATGGTGTGTGGTTGTGGGTGTGATGTCATCAACAGTTCCAGACACTTGATGACCTCTACTAAGATCAGGTTCTTCTGACTATCTCTATCAACAATGAAATGAAACAAAGCCCCCTTTAACCACATATGTGAGTGAAAGAGGTGTTCCCCTTCCTCTGGTTCTTCTGGTTCACCTGGCTAGAATTTGGTGGTAGCAACAGTGGCACTAGGTTCAACATCGATAATCCACTTCCCTCCTTCTCAATTTGATTCAGAATTCGAATCATCCTATGACTCGGAAGCCTTCAGCTCATCCATGAGGGATTGCTTGGAGCGACATCCTTCAATGTTGTGCTAAGGTCTTTTATGATACTCACATCATTTTCCCATGTTCTTATTCATCTTCTCATTTCCCTTATTGTGTTGCAGCTTGGATTGGTTGTCCTGAGAGTGGACATATTGTCTTCGTCCCTTGCTATGTGGATGGGGCCCTCCTTTTCCCTACTTCGGCTGTGAGGAGTTTGCAGATCCAAACTCTCACCTCTTCTACTTAAATTTATGCTCGATCTTGACACTGTATCTATAATCCATGCCTAATGAGGTGATGTATATAAAATCCATTTATATTTGACTGTATCTATGCAAACAACCGCAGTATTTGAGAACCAGATGTCTCTCAGAGTCTTTGGTACCCAATTTGGTGCATAGGGTATGGAAACTATTGGTGAAATCTGGTATTTTTTGGTCCCTTTCTTGACACAGGGTGTTCCACCTAGTGTACTGGTCCTCGTAGATTCCAACAAGGTAGTATTGTTCTTAAATGGCATCCTGGAAGGAATCCCATGTAGGGGAAACCACAAATATTGCAGATTCCTCTACGACCCTTTTCTCAGAGTAAGTATCCCACTAGTCCTTGACATGGGGGATGACCTTGAGGAGTGAAAAAGTAATATTTTCCCTATCGAAAAAAATTTGGACCGAAAAATACCCTTGGAGAAGATTCAACCATTTATCTACAGCATCCACATCTAATAGTCCTTCAAATAATGGAATATCAAAATTTACATGTACCTTGAAGGGGGTTGCATGACCTCTTGATGAAGATTCTTCTACTATGAGCAGTCGTCGAAGGATCTGCGCAAAGTTTTCCATCATTTCATTCCTTTGTTGCACAAGGGATACCTCTAGAAACATTTTAGTAGGATCTCCTACTCCATCATCTTTATTTCCGTCCCCCATATGTTTTTTTCAAGCTTGGCATGACCGATATTGCAACAACTCGATTGGTTCGATCCCCAACTTATTGTACCCAGATCTTGTCAGGGACATGCACGAAGAAAAATAAATGAAGAGAAGACCACTATGATACCACTAATCCGGATTGAGGAGTGGAACAAACTGATTAACTGTCTGAATACAATAAACATAGAGATATGATGAACAATACAAATATCTAGTGAACAATATCTTCTATTGAATAAATGAAATAGGCTGAAATTGTAAAACTACAGAAATTGAAACACTTGTTCGAATGGTGGTAGCTATTTCTGAGAAGAGATGTGGATGCTATACACATCCATCTGAGCAAAATGATCCCAATGAGGCTCTTGAGGCCTTTTTTATATTACTCATGAATTCCAAAACCCTATAAATCCAAAAACATAACCCTAGGATGTGAAACGTAAAAAGTCATGTAGGCCCCTATGGGTAAGTTGGTACCTCAACTTCCTAGGGTCGCAAATTTTGCATACGACCTCTGTTTTAGGCGTGTGATATCCTATTGAAAAGGTCTTTCAGAGAGATACAAATTACGTCAATAAACTATAACTCCATTTATAGTTTGTTCATGGAGAGCCAAAAAAACATTGTTTAGGGATCCAAAACGACCCTGGAAGTACAATAAGATGTGCTGACATGAAAAAATACAAAATAAGCCAGTTGGATTAGGTGAAAGGCCACCAGTATCCACCAGGAGTATGTGTAGGGCTTAATACATCCCCAAAAGTGTAGAACCCACAATTACAAAGAAGTAAAGAAGAACGCGTTGAACTAAAATGGACAAGAGGTGCCAGTTGGAATAGGTGAGTGGCCACCAATATCCACCTGGATCACGGATGACCTAGATCTTGGCTGGATCCACATGCACATTGTTATCACTCTATAAATTTTCTCAGATGATAAAAAAAATGATAGAGGTAACCTAAAAACCAACTTTAGAGTTGGGTACTAACATGCTCAGCTTAGAGAGGGCTCTCTCCTGTCACTTGGTATTTCTTTGACAATCAATGGCTAGGTAGTGTTTGTTTTTGGCGGTTTTTAATAAATTTGCTGGCAAGCAAGGGGAGGGACAAATAGGGATATGTATTCAAACTTTTGAAAACAAATGGAAGCATTGAATGGTTTGTGGAAATATCCAGAGGATAAAGGCTAAATGAGGCGACAAATATGAGTTATAAATTAAAATTTGTAGAGTGTAAGAAGAAAGGAGAAAACAAGTAACTGCATCATATAATTAATGAAATGAATTCTGAATTAGTTAGGAAGAATTTAACATAGTTTAAATTTCTTAAGCCAAGAGCATCACAAGATGAATTCTAGGCCTTTAAACTATCCAATTTAAACAAAAGACAGTGTGAATGAAATCAAAAGTATAGTAAATACATACAAAGAAAGGAGATTAAACTCAGATCACCGCCATTAGAATAATTTCATTGAAACTTCGAGACTTTTGCATGTGTATTCAATTCATCTTTAGAAAATTACAATTTAAGTTCTGAATAGATAAAATCGTGCCCTTGCACTTATGTCAACATTAATACATTTGGAACCTCTAATACTTATACAATTTGAGTCCCTTTGGTGTGCAACTGATTACAATAACTGAAATGAAACATTTCAGCTTCTAAAACTGATTACAATAATTACAAATGATAGTTTTGGTATGGGAATCGATTACAATGATTAACAAGGAAAATGTTTTATGATCCAGCTATCGATTCCTATGACGCTTCAACTCCTTCCTTTAGCACTTATTATGTTCTCGTCTTTTGTCTGATCTACCATCTTCGGTGACACCTGGACATCATTTACTGGACCCTGGAAAACTACACTTTGTTTTACCAAGCCCTATTATCTCCTTCCATTGCAATTTAGAAGGGATATCATAATCCATCATTTCTTTGATTAGGATCTCCAGGTCAATGTAGGAGGCATATGTCATGACTGGTAGTCCAATCTTCACTGTTTTGAACTGATTCAAAATCTCGAAATATGTAATCAAATGTTCAACCAGGGTTTCTCCTTTCAGGTTTTCCTCCATTTGTGTGGCCTTAGTTTGGATTGCTTTTAGAAGGTTATGTTTGGAAATAACCCACATGGACCAGATGATCAATGTTGTTCTATCTTTGACCCCAATGGCATGAAGTTCTACAGTAGGGATGGAGTTGAGCAGATTTATGGCATTTGGGTCCCACTCTGATGGTTTCTTTGCTAAGGTCTCATTCACAATAGTGCATTTTCTTCTTGTTGTGATGGCCATGTTGTCTTTATCATTGATGAAGTTTAAATACACTTTGAACTTGGCAGCTTCCACAGCTATAGAATCCTAGATGATGTGTTTGGCTCCCTACAACAATCCTTTGCCTCTTAATCTTATTTTCATCTTGTCTATCCTTTCCTGCAAGGCTTGATTCTCCTTTTGAAATTGAAGCATTCTTTCATCCTTTGTTTTCATTTCCTTCTTCAATTTCTCTATGTCCCCTTTTAACCCCTTGATTTCTCCTACCTTCAGGATAACTTGTGACATGGCATAAACAAGTCCCTCAGTACTTGGCCCAATTTATATAGTAGGAGGTATAACTACAACTTTGTTCAACAGTTATGTCTATCCTTGTGACCAATTCACCTTTTCTTGTTCTAGCTATAATACCCTAGCCTTGTACTTCAATGCCTCTTGTTGAAATGCTTCGTTTTCTTGTTCTAGAGAAACCAATTTTGTTGTTTATGGATTCTTTGTGGCAAACATTTTCATTTTATTCTTTAGGCTTTGAATCAATTTGTCCTTCTCTTCTAATGAGGATTTCACCCCTTGGGGGCCTTCAGATTCTAGTCTCTTGACCTGAGTCTGCCAAGCTCTGTTGGATGCCTTTTGTTTCCTCAAATTCCCTTCCAATTTTATTGCATCAGACAAAAGATTTGAATTCTTCAAGCTTAGACCCAAGTAATCAGAATACAACATATCACTGGTATTCCTGTGGAATTTTAATTTGTTTGGAGAACTGGTGTTTTCATACTTTATATTGATCTCAGATACTTTGTCTTCATCTACAACTGCTATATTAAAGGTTCTCTTATCTATATCTCTTACTGTGAACATAGAATACTTGTGTTGAGAAATATTTTCCACTTCAGGGACTAACTCCCTCATCTCACCCATAGCCATATTTCCCTTCTCAGCATATTTTTTTGCCAAATCTTCTTTAGATTGATAAGTTGCTCCAGATGGCTTATCAAAGATGTGTTTTTTTCTGAAAAAAGTTCTTGATATGCCTTCACTTTGGAGATTTATTCCCTTCTCAATTTCTATAGTGTTGTTACCACTCTCCACCATATCCATATTTATTTTTTCTTTAGGTTATTCCTCCTCTATATCCACTATTTGTGGGGAATGTGTAATCTTCATCTTCTTAGGGGCAATCTATTGATCACTAGTGCCCATGGCCTTTGAACTATTTCTCTTGTTGTAAGCACTTAATTTGGGGACTTTGAATATCATCTTATGAGGAGGTTGTTGTGTTTGACTCTATTGCAGGGTTGCCTCCACTTGTTGTCTTTGAGTTGGTTGCAAGATTGTTTCCATATCAGCACAAACTTCTAGATTTTCCAACTTATCAAAACCCTCAACATGTTCATGCTCATAAGGGGTTTGTTTGTTCATCAGTCTTCTCTTGGATATGATCTGATGTGGATCATATATTCTTCCCTGTAGTTGTGCAAAACCAAACTCTTTGAGTTTTTCTTGGATCTGAGATAAACATGATCTAGTTTTGACAATGAAGGGTCTAATGATAAAAGGGAATTTCAGGTTGGAGGCTTTATGCAATTTCAAGAAATGATTTGTCTCTGATATGATTCTTTTCCTAATGAATTCAAGGGAAAAGACTCTGGGGGTCAGAAAAATAGGCAGAAGATAGGGGGATTCATGAAAAACATAAACCCATACCAATATTGAATGCATGAACAATACCCAGTCCCCCACTCTTTTTTTTGGATTTGGTTGTAAATAGCTCCTCATGTCATCCATAACTCTAGGTAGTCTGGTGTTGAAGATCAAACTATAAACCATGGACATGAATTTGTTGATAAAGATGAGCAATGTGATCCTATTACATTCAGTTGATATGAATGTTGCTTCAGGAAATTCTCTCTTATTCATTTCTAGGAAAATCTTCAGCAAGTATGTATAATATCTTAAATGTCTTAGAGAGTGAAAATTCACTAGTTGTTTATGGATATTATCATCTATGAATTGATCAAAACTGACATGGACTAACAGACTAGACTCTGATTGAAAAAATTCCAATAGGAAACCCAGCATGACCTCGACCACATGTTTGTCATTATCTAGACCTAAAATTTGACTCAGCAGGGAACAAACCCATTGGACCTCAATAACCATTATACTCACATTCATTGGCAAAGACATAATTTATGAAAGATGCTCTGGTTTGAGAATTGTTTGTAAAAATAGATCTTTGACTTCTTATGGACACTCTGTGTAGACCCTAATTACTTTTCTTCCTTGAAATTTTTAGACACTGCGGAGAAAGAATCTGGTATGCAGAGGGAAACTCGAATTGATAGACTCTCTACCCTACACAGGACCTCAGACCCTTGTTTATTGACAACGACTTTCTCTTCCTCTGAATACTACTCTGGATACCAACCTATGAATTCAGGAAAAGGGAAAGAAACCTCGATAGCGTAAGGGACTATAGTGGCTTGGAATTCTTTAAGGAATGGTATATGCTTTCCTACGTTATCGAACAGATTACTCATGGACACATAGATGGGTGAAATGGTGATTTCAATATTGAACACGTCTGGATCTCGATCAATTAGGGCTTCTTCATTTGACACAGGGTCTTTTTCTGTTACTAAAGTTATGGTAGGATCCATGGAGATGATGAAGAATACCTGGAAATGTGCAGAAATGGTGTGGACTTGGCATATTGTTGAGCTACATTTGAATGGCGGTGGTCGCGCCAACTTTCAAACATTCCAACATTTTGAAAAATAATAAATAAATGACAAGTGCCCTTTATATACTTTTTCGATTTCAGGGGCGCAAGTTAGTGGTTTGGGGAAACCTTCTGCTCACCTTGAAATACACCTAGTGGCACCACGTGGTCCCGACCGAAAACGATGGTTTATTTTTCGGCCCGCATTCGAGAATTATCCTTCACGCAAGTCCTCCCCCTGAAATTATCCTCGATCATCGATTTGGGGATCTCACGATCTGTGATGTATTGGGTCCCGTCACCTTAGTGCCCCACCAGATTTAGCCTCCTCCTACCAGATTTATCCCCATCTCTAGTTTTTCGGGCTTCCAAACCGACTTAGCACCTCGCTAAGTCCTGAAATCTTGATTTCACAAAAAACAATTAATGGTGATAACATGGGCTTCAACTAGGGATGTTATCCTCCCAGTGAGGTAGCAAATAACGACATACCAAGTGCCCACACATTGGGATTTATTTTACTCCTGCAACTAAATAGAACAACTTCTTAGTCACAAAAACTCAAATTATAATCAACATAACTTAGAGCCTTCGCTTCGGGCTTCAATTTATGTTGATTTGATTTCAATTTCTTCAACTTAAAAACAAAAATGGTTATATACAATGAATGGAAGGGTGAAAATTCCTTTAAGATAGATAATGATTGAGAAACTTGCCTTTCATAGGTCCCTCACCAACGAAATATCCATTTTTTTCCTGTAGCAAATAAGCATTATTTTCATGGTATGCCACAATTTTGAAAGTTCCCAGGCACAGGTGGTCGAATTTTCCACGCTTTCCTCTATTTTCATTCCTAGCATCTCATTTCAACACCAAATATCCCACTTCGAAATCATCTACCCTAGTATGCTTGTTGAAATCCCTTTTGATCATGTCTTGGTGTAGTTGAGAGTTGTTAAAGGCTTTCTCTCTTGTTTATTGGACATTGATTAGCTCATTTTTCCTCCTTTGAGGGGCATCTGGTTCAACATATTTCTCCTATAGAAACCTCATCATTGGTAATCCCAATGAAGTAAGAAAAATATCTTCTATGCCATAAACAATCTAGAAGGGTGAAGTGGAAATAGATCTTTTAGTAGTGATCCTGTCAGCCCGTAGTGCATGGATGAGATTTTTATGCCAAGCCTTTTTGTTATCTTGCAGCAACTTCTTGATAATTTTGGTCAAGATTTTATTGGACGACTCAACCAACCCATTAGCTTGAGGGTAATAAGATGTGGAATGGCCAAGAGTTATATTGTATTCATTGCAAAATTTTTCCATCTTTTTGGACTTGAATGATGTTGCATTATCTATAACAATTTTGATTGGACAACCAAACCTGGATAAAATATTGTTTTACAAAAACTGAATGATAACATTATATGTGGCTTGCCTCGTGGGAACTGCTTCAATCCAACTGGTGAAGTAATTTATGGTTGTTAGTATCCACTTGTGTTGAGCTCTGGAATATGGATGAATTTATCCTATGAAATCAAGGCCCCATTGTCTAAAAGGTGCTTCAATAGAGATGGGCTTCAAGGGAAAAGGCTACAATTTTCTCTTTCCATAAAAAATTTGGCATTCATGACAGCTTGAAACTTCTTTGTAGACATCAGAAAAACTGCTAGGTCAATAGAACCCAACCCTCAATATCTTGTGCACAGTTGTCTTCCAATAATGGTTCCCTCCAGAATCACCTTTATGAAACTCTCTGATGGTATTTTCTACTTCTCCCTTCAACAAATAACTCAACAAGATTCCTCCTAGATCCTTCCAATACAGATCTTGATTTAAAATACAGAACTTTGTTGCTTTTATCTTCAAAAACCCATCCTTAGTTTTGCTCATTTCAGGCGGAGCTTGCAAATTTCTCAATACATAAATAATATCAGCATACCATGGAGATTAAAGGAACTTCTTAGATACCTGAGGAAACTCTTTTTCTTCTGAATTTGTAGACAAATCAACAATGAAATTAATCCCCAAGAGTTCACAATTTGACTGGGCCATCAACTTTTCAAGTCCTTTCCCCTTGATCAACTTTGTAGGTTTGATCTCCAGGCCATATTCCAACAACACAACTATCCACTTTCCCCTTTTAAAATGTCCTTCACAAAATTTTTGGGTACATAAGCAACAGTGTGGGAATGCAAGATATAAATTCTAAAATCCTTTAGGGCCTTGACCAGTGCATATGCTTGCTTTTCCATGATATCATGCTTCAATGGAGAATCTCTCAAAGTCTTTTTGTAGTAGGATATAATTTTTTCAAAGTTTTGTTCATCTTTTTGTAATAAAACACCAACAATGGTGTGTTCTAAGGCAAAGGAAAACAATATGAAGTCTTTTTCAAAATTGGGACTGGCCAGTACTAGGGCTTTGGTCAATGCCACTTTAACATATTCAAAGGATTTCCTCGCTTCAGGATTCCACTTTATCTCACTTCCTTTTCTGAGCATGTTAGTGATATTATTTATGATTTTAGCTACGTTAGGGATGAACCTTCTCAAAAAATTCACTTTCCCTAGGAAAGATTGTACCACTTTTCTTCTTCTAGGTGTGCCAATTTTCAGAATTCCCTCAACTCTGCTGGGATCTATCTTTATTACCTCTTTTGAAATAATGTGACTAAGAAACGTTCCCTCCTCCATAAAAAAATTAGACTTATTTGGGTTTAATGAAATGTTGGACTTCCTACATTTCCCAAAATTTTTCCTTAGATGCTTGAGATGTTCTTCATCAGAACCTAAATATACAGTGATATCATCTAAGTAAATACCAATAAATTTATCTTTCTCATCAACAAAGGCTATATCCATAGCCCTTTGGAAAGTTTCTCCTACATTCATGATCCCAAAAGAAATCTTGACATCCATGAAGGTGCCCCATGGTGTTGTAAAGGTTGTCTTTTCCTGCTCATCAGGATGTACCATGATTTGGTTATACCCAGAGAAACCATCTAGCATTGATATTTTTTGAGAACCAACCACTTTCTGCAGTATTTGATCCATCTTAGGAAATGGGTAATGTTCCTTGAGGGATACTCTGTTCATATTTATGAAGTCTACACATAATCTGATCTCTCCACTCTTCTTTCTAACAGGTACCAGATTTTCCACCCACTTAGAAAATATAAGAGACACTATGATCTTGGCTTCAAACAACTTCTTTATTTCTTTCTCAATTAAGGGAAACAACAAAGGATTAATTCTTCTTAATTTATGTTTGAAAGGTTTATGATCCTCCTTGAGTGGAATCACATGTTGAATAATTTTAGTATCATAAACCTTTAGATCTTCATAACTCCAGGAAAAAACATCAGGAAATTCTTTCATTAAACTAATATACCTTTGCTTGACCTCTAGACTAGGTGTCTTGGAAAACTTGATGATTTTGGGATCTTGTTGAGTCCCAATGTTGCAATCTTCAACATCCCCATCATTTGAAATAATTTTAGGACTCTTGACCACATCATTGTCGTCAAAGATTTGTTCTAATGGGACCAGGCCTTTGGGGATGGCGTTATTTTTTAGCTGCATTATATCCTTACCAGCAATATGATTTTTGAAGTAGTCATTGTTATCACTGAAATTTCACCCACAAATGGTTACAGGAATCCAGCATCTCCAAAAACCTATTAGTTCATCCTTGGCCCAAAAATGTATTTCCAAAGGGGTCAAAACTATACAACTGGTTATAAAATCAGCATGTGCTCAGAATACAAAGGAAGTGCGCACATAGGTGCCAGTCGAAAAAGACAGAAAAGCGCACATGTGCTCGATGCACAATTGTGGATGCAAAAAGCCATGCATACCTCAGAACAATGCATTTATGATTTTGGCCGGCCTTCCACCCACTTCTGGTTCATCTTCCAAGTCAATTTGACACCCAAATCCAAGCTGAATCCGAGTGGGGGGCTGGTCAAAGACCTAAGGGTGCCCTAAAGAGCCCCTTGTTCACACTAAAGAATGGTTGAATAATGCCTCAAATCTTTTCTATAAAAAGAGGCCATGTGTGGACTATATTCTAAGAATTAATTTGTATTGTTATGCTTCCTATATTCTCTTGGAGGATCCTCTTTCCTCATCAAGAGTATACAATCATCATTTCATTGATCTATTTACATCACCTCTTGAGTGACTGAGCTTTGGATTTCTTCACCATTTCCTTCAAGTTTTCTATTTGTAAGAAGAGCTCAATCATTGGGGGTTCAAGAGCCCTCCCTTGGAGGAAGAGGGGACCCATAAGTCTCCTTTTCTCTTTGGTGTTTTCCCACTAATGCAATCCTATCCATTGGTGGAATGAATGTTGTTTATTTTTTATTCTAATATATTTATGCACCTTAGTTTAGTTTCTTTCATTTTTCTTATCTTAATATTCTATTTATTTCTTATGCTTGATGTTTCTAACTCTTGCATTCATTTATGTCCTATCTAGCTAACCCAACTGGACTTGTAAGCGTCTTTAGTTTGCTCATTTAGGTAACGAAAGGGACGCAACAGATTATCGACTCCACTCGAGACAGGTATCAATTTCCTACCCATTTGGGTTGTTTGAGCACTTCGTTTTTGTTTATTTAACTTGCAGGAACTAGAACCGGCCCAAGCCTACCTACAAAAAGACAAATTTGAAGCTAAGTTGAGAGAATTTGATCTGAAATTTTCTTCCCGATCGTGTAACAGAAAGTGCGTCGATTTTTTAACCCACAGGCGTGTCTTCCGAGCACGTGTGCCAAACTCACTATGTGTCTCAGTGCACCTGCACCAACAAGTCATTTTTAATTTGTGCATTGGTGCCACATGCGCCTCTGTCTACTCTGCGACCCGTGCATCTGTCTAGAAAATCAAATATTGTAAGGTTTTTTGTGATATGTTGAAGGCCCATAGCCTTATTAAGTTAGATTCTATGCAAATTGTAATATGCACAACACTTAGATTCCCTCTCCACATGAAGGGTTAGTCAAATCATAGGCACTTAGGGGGTTAAAATTCATATTTATCCTCTTTTTTCTTTTATTTTGCCACATGGATGGATTGCTTTGATTAAAGTTAAGTTGGAATCATTCTATATCACATATAATATCACTTGCATTGGGACCATAAATTGGACGTCAATCATTGAGTATGCTCTTCTCTCGCACCATAGAGCGATCTTGAGAATCAGAAAAGGATTGAGGGAAAATTTCATCTCCCTTAAAAGACAAAATCTTTAGGAGAGGACAACATCCCCCTCGGGACTCCTCTTAGTTTATTTTTCAAACACATCTTAAAATTGTAAGGGCCCATACATGCCCACATGCTACAAATATAGGATAGTGTTGAATCCACTTTCTTAGATTAAATCACTAGGGAAGTTTAAAGGTTTTGTAACGGGCCCATACATGCCCACAATCTAGGATAATTTTTGAAGCTTTCTTAGATTAAATCACACTAGGGAGTTAAAGGATTGGTAAGGACCCACATGTGCACATGCTAGTTATCTAGGGAATTTAAAATTCTACAAGATTGTACCAATGACATATAGTAACTTAGGTAATCAAGAGTTGTAAGGACCACACGAAGTCCACATGCAACAAGGTGACACCTAACTTATTAAAAATTTGGCACACTTTCACTCATTCACACAAAAAGTCACTACTCACTCACATAGTTTCATCTATAAAATCGTGAAGGTTGAAGTAAGTTTCCTCCAAAGGGATTCTGAAACACCCCACCCTTTTCTTGACGAGACTATCCACTCCCACTTAATTTCAACGAGATTGGTTCACACCAACAATCTCTCAAACAACCACATCTAAATTTTTTCTAAAAAATCACTAAGTTTCCCTCCACAAGAGGTGCCAAAATAAATTTTTTAGTCTAGGTAGGATCTCGGGGATAGGAATCCAAATAAATCCCTGTTTTTTGATTCTCACATCTTCAAATAGTAGAAGTTGACAAATAGGGAACTTTTAAATCCTCCAAGTCAAGTGTTCCTACACCATAAGGCAGGGAGATACCCATGAAGGGTTGAAGGCTGAGGTCCAGTTTTTTTGTGCATCCCCCCTTGAGGCACCCACCTCTTGGACAGGATCCAACCCATGACCCATTTCTGAGGCTGAAAATCTCAATGCTGCACTTTGACCAAGGTACCTAGTGACCAAATTTTAGGACATCTACCCAGGTGGAAATTGTGGGCTGCAATTGCACCTTGATCGGATTTTTTGTGGCTATTGGTAAATATCACCAGCTCTTTCAGGATATGCACCCTTTACCCCTCATTATAGTTGATTGTTTCATCCTTCACTAATTCCTCTTTTGGTGGCTTCAGACCCCACTGTCGAGTGTTACTGGAAGGTCTAGTGCTATTTGAGAGGAAGGACATTACGTCTTTCAGAACACAAGCATTTTTTTTCTTTGTTCTCCCATGTGGAAAAATTCCACCTATCAACATATATGCTTCTTTATCAATTGAGTTTTGTATGTTTCCCTTGTGATTACATGCGATTGTGAAAGTCCAAAAAATTATAGCAAAGACTCTTGTTCATTTATTTCTCTCATCACCATCTGCACACATCTACTTGTCTAGTCAAACATCATAGGGCACCCACATAATCGTCTTTGTTCTAGACGATTGCTAAATATCCCTCCTATTCAAGGAGGAGTTCCTAGTCTTGCCAACTCATCGGCTCCACCTTCGCACACCCCTGTGAGTGATATTGTCTTGGGATCAACTTTGCTTGGTTCCACTTTACTTGGGTCCACTTCCCAATGTCAACCATCCACTCGCTCTCCTTTACATGAAAGCAAGGGGGCAACTTCTTCCCAAGGGGGAAGTACAACCCCACCTAGCTGTCGTCACAGGTCAGGTACACAAAACACTCACACCATGGTTGGAACTAGTCCTCCACCACCACCCCAGATGCCATACTTGGCTTCCCTCAACATACCGGATATGACTAAGATCACCAATGATCATATATTGCATGACCCCACTACCACACACATCACTGACCACATTCACGAATGGCATTGACGACGTAGTCTATGCAAAGTTGAAGCCACCAAGCAACAATGCCACAATTGGTTTCTCAAATCACTTGTTTCCCTTATTGCCAAGGATGTGGCCACCACCTTCCCCCAGTATGAAGAAGAGGCCATCGGCAAGGATCAATAGTTTGAACTCATTTATTCAAAGTGAAGATACTTATATACAGTACTACTTGATGCCTTCAGACCCGTACCATTCGGCCAGAACAAATGTGGAATGTCTCACTCCATGGATGGATTGATTAGTATCACAACACACAACAATCCATACCCCCCACAACCAACTACATATGGTACACCTCCATATCTATTGGTGTATGGAGGAAATCCTTACTACCCCCCCTTTATCAATAACCATACCATGTTGCCCTCCCTCCACCCATAAGTGGACCCCTGCCAGCACACATGATGCGCCCTACTATTCAACCTAATTCTGGAAACACCTCTACCATTGCTTACACCCTAAGAACTAGTGAAAGCACCATGCCTTCCTATGTACCTTACAGATCATTTCCACAACATAATTTGTACTTCCCATTTCCTGGTCCTCCCCAACCCATTACTTCTCGACAAGGACAACCACACACTAGGGTTAACTTTGCTCAACCCTCTCCCACTCAGCAAGTCCACAATTTTGAACAACTAAATACAGAAAATCTGACCCATCAATCAAATAATGCCAAAAAGAAAGGAAAAAATAGGAACAATAATAATCTAGGACTAGGAGGGAATCACCCCCAGCAAAACCAACCTGTCAGGGGAAACCAAAATCAGGGGAACCAGAACCCTGAAGGGGGCAATAAAAACAAACGCCAAAGGAAGAATAATAACAATCTCCAGAAAAAATTCCCTTGTTCCCTTTGCAGCGAGTATAGCCATTATACTCACCATTTCCCCCAGATTGTTGACTTTAAATGGATGAAAGACTATGTGAATGGACCACATCCCCCAACACCGCCTGACCCTCAACAGGCCCCACAACAATATGTTCAACAACCACCACCAGCCATGCTGAAAAACCCCATTCCACACAAAGGGGTGATGAACACTCAACATGATATACATCTTTCCCCACCCTAGATGGGACAATATCCAAATCTTGGCAATCCTGCGAATCACACTATCCTCCAAACTAGCGAGGAAGAAGTTCTTCTACAAACGCGCAGTCATTAATATAGCACACCCCTTGAATCTACTCCCACTACCTCAGAAGCACCCCCAGTCACAATTGGACCTTGTTTGATGATTCCACACCCTAATACTGAAACACCTCTTCATATTCCTCGCATCCCATTGCGAAGGAATGTCAATAGTCCTCAGGCTAGGTCGTCTCACAATGACAATCTGGTCAATGACTTGGCACAGTCTCCTGCCACCATGTTAGTCTTAGAAGTCCTTCAAACTTGTCCCACTAAACAAAAGTCATTACTTTCCAACCTGGGGGCAGTCAACCCTGCTGATACCCAACTCAGCACATTTGATCTTGATAGTGGGGAACCCCGTCTCCCCACTCTGGTAGCTTTCCAAATACTGGTTAAAATCTGGAACATCATAGTTCATCATTGCATCATTGATGAAGGTGCATCCACATGCATCATGTCCAAATCAATATGGTAGAAACTTGTCTCCCCTGAGCTCATACCATCTGCCATCACTTTGAGAGCTTATGACAGACGACCATCCTCCCCCAAAGGACTCTTCCAAAATTTCCCCGTTGAACTTGGGGGAAAAGCTATCCTTATTGACAATGAGGTTATTGATGCCCCACTCAATCACAATATCTTGTTCGGTAGTAGCTACATGTATGATATGAAGGCAGTCGCCTCTTCTATGTTTTGAACCATAATGTTCCCCCATAATGGGAAGATCGTCGCCATCGATCAAGTTTCACATTACGATCCTAACCCTTCATCCAACATCGATAACATCCTACCTTTTTTCCACACTAATCCTGATGCCTACCCACTCATCGAGATTGGCCCCAGAATTTTCAAAGACCCATCCTTTCTAGGGACATACCATGGAGCACCACCGCTCATCCATCCCTCAGCACAAGTGTGTGTCCTCTCGTCCAATCAAACTGAAACTGGAGATACCCTTCCTCCCACAGAGGCTTATTTACTATCTGACATCCCACTAGTCATAGAGATATTCCCTCAGGAATCCCATGAGAACTCTCAAGCTCCACCTGTTCCCAATTTCACCCTCCCCTAGAGCAACATCCCGATTTGGGAGACAATCCCCCAAGCCATTACTCAAATCCACTTATCTAACCCCCACCAAGCGTATAAGATTTCTAGGTAGCCACAATGCTTACCCTTCCTAATATGGTGTTGGAAATTCCAGTCTGGTATCTACATCCACCCACAATGGTCCCTCAACCATCCCTCCCTCCCTAAACAGAAGGAACCCCGATGCATATTCCAGTACTTACTCCCATTGCACCACCTGCACCCCCACTTTCTAGTACCACCACTACAACCGGGGGCAGACAAAAGAAGAAATAGCCCATCACTCCCCTTCCTCCTCGAGTACAACATCCTTGTGCTCTATGCGAGCAGGATGGACACCCCACCAACAAATGTCTGTCTCTCCTTGAATTACACAATTTAATTCAACTCCCTCGAGCAACGACACCGCTCGTCGCTTCATCTAGCTCATCTAGTACCACCACTACCTCCCTTACTGCAAGTATCAAAGGGTTGCAAACCAAATTTGCATGTTCCATCTGTTCAGATTATGGCCATTACACCCACCATTTCCCTGCACTACCTCATTTTTAGTAGATGCTAGCAGTAGTATGTCAGAGCTTTCAGCAAGAACTCCCTCCATCCACATCATCTCAAACACATGTCACTGACATACATTATGTCATGACCTCATTCAATGAATGTATGAGATTCCCTTTCTCTCCCTATGAGTCACTAGATCATTTCACATACCAATGTCCTATGATCATTGAATATAGGCATTGCCAAATGGCCCTTATTCAAAATCCTACACACCCCCACTTCCAGTAGAATCAATGATTACCCCTACTCCATCACTTGAGGTTGTTCATGTCTTTTCTCCTGAGCCTGAGGTACTCCCTACTCCTCCATGGTTCCTGGATAGCCTATATGAGGATTTTCCCCCAAATTCCCCCAATTCTCCAGTTCATTTCCCCACGGAAATTTTATGCACAACTACCATTTTCAACCCACAGTATATTGATATTTGGTTTATGTCAAGCAAACCATCACAACCCCCTTGCGTAACCCCCCCTACCTCCTTACCACCAGCAGACAAACACACAGGGACCATCACCAATGTTACTCCCTTGGATCCCCTATATTCTCGACAGTTCTGATGTGATGAAGACATCCTCAAGGAGTTAAATACCCCTGATTGCCCATGGGATTCGCTCCATCACAGAGCGCTCTTTCTTTCACAGGAAGCCTTTATGCCTCCTAACCAAAACCCCATATACGTAATCGAAACCAAATATTTTATCCCATCCGAGCATACAGATTGGTTCAATAACCCTATCCCTTCCCCCGATGCTTTTGAAGAAGGCAACATGGCCAACATTTCCCCCACTGTCAAAATTGATATTTCCATCAAACCTAGAATCATAGAGGAAATCACCATTGGTGCTACATGCTCTCCTGAAGAACTCTTAGCTTACATTTCTATCTTCCAGGAATACTGGGACATTTTTGCCTGGTCATACACAGAGATTCCTGGCCTTGATCCCTATATTGTCGAACCTCGTATAGACACATGGACTGATATCACACCTATACGACAAAAGAATCATCCATTACACCCATCCAAAGAAGCGTCCATCAAAGCCAAAATTGACAAATTACGTGTTGTTGGGTTCATCTACCCCATCGTATATATGTCACGGGTCTCCAACCACGTCCCTGTTAACAAAAAATAGGGCATTATCTGCATCTGTATGTACTTTCATGATATCAATCACACCTATCCCAAAGACAACTTTTCAACTTCCTTTATCGACAAAATTATCAATGATTGCATCGATCACGAAGCTTTGTCCTTCATGGAAGGTTTCTTTGGTTACAACCAAATTCAGATTCACCCAACCGATCAATACAAAACCACATTCACTACCCCCTAGGGCACTTTTTTATATCGTGTCATGCCTTTTGGCCTCAAGAATGCTGGTGAAACTTTCCAATGGGCCATGACATACATTTTTCATGATCTGGCTCATATCATCCTCGCATACTTGGACAACCTCACCACTTGATCCAAGAAACGCACTCAACATATCGATGATTTACAGATCAATTTCCAAAGGTATCATCAATACAATGTCCACTTGAACCCCCTCAAGTGTGTATTCTACGTCACTGTTGGACGCCTCCTTGGATTCATCGTTTCCCAATGTGACATCAGTTTGGACCCCCTCAAGGTCCAAGCCATCACCGAAATTCCCCCACCATGGAATTTGCACCAACTGTAGAGCCTACAAGTCAAAGCTAACTTTCTACGATGCTTTGTCCCAGATTACGCCACTTGCGCACATGACTTCCTTCGCTTTCTACGCCACGACATCCCATTCCAATGGGATGAACATGCCCAAACCACTTTTGATGATCTTAAAGAGACACTCTCCAATGCCCCACTAATTATTCCACCTGACTATGACCGCGGCTATATCCTCTACTTATTGGCCTCATCCATATCAGTAGCAGGAGTTCTCATCCAACTAGGGGATGATTACCGTGAGAATGTGTTTTACTACATTAGCAAAAATATTTCAGGACCACCCTTGAAATACAATCACGGAGAGAAACTCACCCTTGCAGTTGTCCTGGCAGTCCAGAAACTGTGCCATTACATTTTGCTTCGAACTATGAAAGTCGTAGCTGATTCCAACCCCATGCAATACTTTCTCAGTCATCGGAAAATTAATGGTAAATTTTCCCGATGGATCATCATCCTTCAGGAGTACGACCTTGAATTTTCAACACCCAAGAGAAATAAATCCCTCGTCCTTGCCGAACTGATTATGACATTTCCCTCTGATACTACCAGTACTCCCGTCAATACCGACTTCCCTGACGAACATATCTTTTACATCCCCTCGGATGATCCTTGGTACGATGATCTCCTCGTCTATATACGAACACAGAAGTTTGGAAACCACCTCTCTCAGGACGATCGTTGACGTATTCACCACCAACCCCCCCGCTACCTCCTTATCAGTGATATCTTATATCAGTGAGGGGTCGACACCATACTTCGTCGATGTTTGACCATCGACAAGGCCGATAGATTCTTTAATGACTGCCACAACAGCACCTGCGGTGGCCACCTCTCAGGGATGTCCACCACCTAGAAAATCATTCTCACATGCTACTTTTCACCTACATTGTTTCATGATTGCATCCACACTGTGAAGCGATGTGAAAAAAGTTAGCTATATGCCAACAAAGCACGAGCACCACCTACTCTTCTACACCCAGTCATTACTGTCAACCCCTTTTGAAAATAGGGCATAGACTTCATGACTTGCAACCCTCCATATAGAAATGGACACAAATACATTATCATTGCAGTCGATTACTTCACCAAGTGGGCTGAAGCCATGCCTACCTTCAACAACACTGCTGAAACTACAACACGTTTTTTCTTTAACCATGTCATCTCCCGCTTTGGAGTCCCACTACAACTAGTCTCTGATCATGGGAAACACTTCAAGAATTAGATCTTCATCAAACTTTCATCCAAGTTAGGCTTCTCCCATGAGTTCACTTTCCCATACTACCCTCATTCCAACAAATAGGTAGAGGTAGTCAACAAGGTCCTCAAAACCATGTTGCAACGCATGGTTAAAAAATATAAGACCAATTGGCATCATATGTTGTTTTTCGCACTATGGGATTATTGCACAGTAGTTAAAACTGCCACTGGTTTTACACCATTTCATCTAGTCCATGGGGTCGAGGCCACTCTCCCCATCAAGTGTGAAATTCCCACCTTATGCACCACTATTGAGCTATTACCTGACACTACTCCAATGGAGCAGCGTTTTTTGAATTTAGAGTGTTGGCAACAGGCTGAAGCAGTTGGAAGAGTGATCGTGTGGAAAGAAAGCATGCACAAAGAAGAATGACAGCTGGAAGAATGATCATGGGAAATAAATCATGCAAGAGGAAAGAGACAACTAGAAAGAAGCACAACACATGCACATGCAAGAGGGAGGCGACATCTAGAAGGAAGTCGAGCACGCATGTAGCGAAGGAAGACCTAACGATGGTAGGGTTAGGGTTTTTTTTGTAAGGGTTTTTGTAAATGGCTAAAAGAGCTCAAAATGTATAAATATAGATATGGAGTTATCATGTGAGGTTGGACATTTTTGTATTAGCTCCAGGTTTTCGGAGTAGTGTTGTTGTTCGGAGTATTGTAACTACGCATACACGGATGCGACATGTAATGTTTTGTATGAACCATTTTGTAAGTTGTTGAGCTAGAGGAGAGAAAATAAGGTAGATCGTGAGGATTAGATTGCAGGCTGCGGATCCTGGTGCGATTTAGTTCACCTCATATAGATCTTACCCATCTGAGAAGAACTGTAAGCGTGCGGCGCTGGAGATGCAAAACTGCCATAATAAAAGAGCCAAGAGCCAAATCTTTGTGGGTGTAGCCTGGGAGTGGTGAACCACAGTAAATTGATGTGTAATGTGATGAATGTATGTGTATATATGTCATCTTTTTAGTAGTTAAATATTATGCTTAATGAATAAATGTGTTAGTACATTACTTAGTTAAACGTTGTCGCAAGATTGAGGAAATATGTTATGAAGGTTAAAATATCATAGATGGTAAAATTAAGTCATAGACACAAGGCATAATAGATGGCTCAAAATGAAAACCCCTTATCTCCCGCTCAATCCTAGGATGTAAACACCTGAGTCTTACAACCACCCATTTAAAGCTATCTCCGGTGAGACTACGTAGTGCACTCTGTTATAACCCTATAATTTATAGGATCAACTGGTGACTGAAATGTTAGCCCTTTAGTGTTTTTGTTTGTCAAATGATTTTTCATTCTGCAAATAATTTGAAAAAAGAAAAAGAAAAGAAAAATAAAAAGAAAAAGAAAGAAAAAGAATAAAAGAGGGCATAAAAGAAATTCAACAGAGCCCCATGCAATAACAGTGACTTGGTCCATACCTTTCAAGCATGGCCAAGTTATTTTAAATTGATGTTGATAGGAATAGTGAATAAGCTTGGCTAAACTGTTTAATCTTAGCTAAGTTGTCTAGGTTAGTTAGTGAATAAATCTTGCCAGACTGCCTAATCTTGGTCAAATAGCCCCAGGATAGAGTAAGTTCTTAGTCCAACAGTTTAATCTGGGCTAATTGTCATAGGAAATTAGGTTAGAAAATATGGTAGTTTGATTTATTTAAATAAAACCAACTCGATGATGAATGTTGGACCATGTCTTGGATGCTTAAAAGGTTGGTTGTCTAACCCCTTGGTGATATAAACATGTGAAATCTTGGGAAAACCCACGATATGCACTTATCCTAAGTTCTCTGGGTGAATATGCTTTCGCGCTCACAGTTATGCACCGCTCATGTATCAATGGCTCAGATGTTCATGCCCAGATCTATAGTGGACAAGTCTTTCCAGACCCCCCTGACCGTTCTACCTTTAATGGTGGGGTGGGGGGGGTCCGGAATCAGAGATAATGTATGTGCGCATCTGGACGGCCCAAGTTTCGGCTCCTAGATCTATGGTCTATATTGGATTCCAAACCCCCCCGTCCATTTTGCCTTTAATGGAGGGGGGGTTTCAGAATGTGTGTTAAAGATCATGCACAGATATGCGGTCGAAAGGAAAGCACGTATATCAATGGCTCAAGGTATTTTTTGGACCCCCCCCCCGACTGATCTACCTTTAACGATGGGGGGGAGGGGGTCCAGAATGGAATTTTACCTTGGTGGGCCCCCTATCTATATGTGGCATGAATATATTGGTCCTGAATCCCACCGCCTATTACTGTCTGACATACCTTGTCACCTCGTGACGTCATCATCCACCTTTTCTGTAAGAGTCACATACTGTAACTCCGTTAGTCCTTCTCCCTCGTTCACCTGTGGCAAGTCCCTTCACCATGGTCCTTTCCCCCAATCAATAACTGCCACGTCACTCATCCGTATGCTTCAGTCACTATCACCTGCCATCTCACATTTTAAATGACCTGTTAACCATTTATTACTAGCTAATTTATCCGTTAACCAGTTGACCTGTCTCCCATGCCCAACGGATACCCGTTTACTCAAAACTACCCTCACTCTTCATTCCTTCACCATTTACCCACTCATCGCACCAGAGAATTTACCCCATTTTCCTTCTCCATTACAATCAATCACCCACATCTACAATCGCCCCCGCTAACTTTGATTTTATTTGCAGGTATTGTTACAGTAATGGCGCCAAAGTCAAAACGAACAGAAGGTGAGGAGAATCTGTTTCTCCTACCTCCTGTTGAATTCGACAGGATTCCTCTAGCTGACAAAAACTACTTAATCGCAGACACAAAATGCGATTTCAACTTCGCATACCTATAGTCATGGCTTAAAGAAGTCTTCCAAGACCGGAGTGATGAAATTGGACTCTGGGAGTCCAACCTACCCTTGTATCTTTTCCCCCAAATTCACCACTTCCCAGAATTCGCCCTCAAGTGCCAAGCCCACTATATTCCCAAGCAAAGAGCCATTGTGTCCTCATCCAGGGAAATTCTTTTCCTTATCACGCCAGAAACCATCGATCAAATGATGCAAATATCCCGAGATGACTCTGCCTCATCTTTTAACCTCAAAATCATCACAGAGCTATACCAGAAGTTGTCGTTTCCTCAAAGGGCTCAGATTTGTGAGCTTTTTCTTCCACAATCCGCTCAGCTCCCCACTACAAACCCCACTTATCCTTCTTCCCTATTCTCAACAAAAGGAAACCAGGTTATCACGTCGATATGCGCCTTGCTTGGTTATTTTTCAGATCAATGGGTAGATGAACCCATTTTGGGATTTCTATCTATTTTCTCCATCGATGAGAAACCCACTACATAGGTCAACTTCAGCACATTCCTGGCAGACAACATTCACGAGCAATTCATAAATTTCACCATAGAAGGCATGTTCTGGTATTCTTCAATACTGGCATACCTGTTTGCTTTCTTCTAAGCTGATAAATTTTCTTTTTCTATGCGGAAGATGGACGAATATGGTAGACCCCAGGCAGTAACCGCATGGACTTCTCTGCTCAGAAATAACTCCATGGAATTCAGTTTCAAGTATTTCATCGAGCAGTTCTACCACCCAGTGGTGAGTATGCTCAGCGGCAGGCCCTGACCCAGAATTAATGACGAAGTTTAGAGGATCCTACATCTCTCGGACCATACAAAGACTGGTGATTTGTACCTATATCAAAATCACACTGAGATCAGAGTCTATGGGTGCGAGTTGGCCCCATATAAACTACCCAAGTATTTACCTGTCAGAATTTTTACCTTGGAATACATAAGGAAGATGATAAAATCGGACGATATACATTTTGTGTCTTTGAAGAAGAAGCAACAGCTCAGAATCAAAGGGCAGATTGGGTCTTTCTTCTGCAACAGTCGAGGCGTTGGGGAGGAAGAAGACAGACTGCTAAAGGAAATGAAATTCTTTGTTAGTTTCACATGGCACTATGATCCATGAGGGATAATTTCCGATATGAGGATAAAAAAAAAGAATATGTGTATGTTCACATATATAGGCCTAAGATAGAAAAAATTTCAAACCAGACGGAATGGGAGCCAAATAATTTGATTGAGATAGAACAACAGGACCTCCCAGTCACTGTATCATAGACGACCACACCACAGGCTCCAAAAGAGAAAAGGCCTAGGCAGGATCTGTCACCTCCTGTCACTGAAGTGTCATCTGAAGAATTTCGATTACATACCAAGAGGCCAAAGGCTAGCCCGGCTCCTGACCCGGCTGGAGAAAAGGAAATTCCATCCACTACAATGACGGAGGTTGATCGGTCGCTCCTCAGTAAAAGAAGCAAGCAGATCATAACCTCAGTATTGCCAAAGAAGCCTACAGATACTCCACCAGTCAACTAGCCAGGAAAGACTGGACCGAAGCTGAGTATCTTTGAGAAATACGATTTGATCAAGAAAAATAATCAGACTCTAACTAGAAACACATACGCCCTGTTGGAAAATCTTTAACAGACAGCGCATGCTTGTATACTTGTCATTGATGACAAGTACAATAGTGAAGATGGCATGAGTACATAAAGTATGAAATAGATGGGCATTATGAGAAGACGCTGCAGGAAGGGTTTGTAGGGTTTGTTCATAACGGATTCTATATGTTGTAATGAATCATCCAATTCAATTCTCAGGAGATCATGTTGGAGTTTTGGGATGGAATGATGTCTCTAGAGGGGACACGAGTTGTAACAGATACTCGGAAAGGACTTGTTCGTGTAGCTAGGGGATATGAGCGTTTGTTGCACTTTCAATGGCTTAATCTAACAAGTAATGTGGTAGAAGTTGATCAAATAGTATTTCCAGATGAAGTTGTATTTGAAAAGGTCCAGGAAACCCCCAAGCGAGTGTACATTTTGAAATTCAAGGAGGATGATCGCAAATTATTTTTCTGGATCCAGGTTCCCGATGACCATCAGATCAAGTCTTGATCGAGACTGTTGATCTGGACCGTCGACTCCATTTCAGAGTTTCACGACTCGTGTATTGGAGAGGAAAGAAATATGACAATTGAAATCATGATATGTGAAATTGTGATTTAATCATAGCCATCATATCAAGATTGATCTGGATCGTTGACTCCATTTCAGAGTTTCGCAACTCACGTCATGGAGAGGCAAGAAATATGACAATTGAAATCGTGATTTAAATCGCAACCGTCAATTCACGATGTGTTTTGGACCATTGATCTGAGCTCCAACTTAGAGATTTTCCTATCGCAACTTGGATTGATAAGGACCTCCATGGAAGGTATCGCGAGATGCGAATTCACGATGAAATCTGGACCGTAGATTCATCGAGATCGTGGACCATTGATCTTAGCTCCATCTCGGGGTTTCGGGGATCATGACTTGGAGATTCAAGATGCCTCATATCCAGACTCACGAAAGGAAAATTCATGAGAAGAACCTTTTGCATAAGTGCTTGATCATAGCCTTGGTCATATTGGGGAAGGAGCTAGTGCAGAAAAGCTCTATATCGGAACTTCGAAGATTGCGACATGAAGTGTCAAGACACTTGTCCACAGGATTGCCAAAATGTCGAAACCCGATTTAAAGGCAATGTTAATAAAGGTCATCCAATGGAGAAGATAAACTGGAATATGATCGGAGGGTTATTGTTCTCTCTCACAGTTAACTCCTCAGTTATGAATCTGTTAACAAAACAGACTCATGATTGATGATCAGTTGGCATTTCAGTTGCTTGTACGGTTGTCTTTCTTTTTCCTAAGAAGATGCGAAGGGGAACCGTCGTGGGGGTGTGTATAAAAGAAAATGAGACAGACTGTGGTTGGTTGGTTTTTTGGATGGAAAAATGAATTAAATAGTAAGAAAGGGGAAATCAGAGGATGCACAGTGTGAGACCAAAAATATGCGCAGTGTGAGATTGAAAAAATGCATAGTGTGAGATAAAACTCAGAGAAGAATAACAGATGAGGAAAATATTTGAAGTAGAGCAGAATGATAGAACAATTTGAAGCAGAGAAGAATGAAAGAACAATTTGAAGAAGAGAAGACTTGCAGAACAGACAAAGGAAGAGAAGAATTGCAGAATAGTTAGAATAATACCAGACTTACAGAACAGAGAAGAAGTTGTAAGAATCAATTTATCTATGTAGTTTCTTGTTTAATTAATCATCTATATTTTAGGGTGGTTGGGAGGTACTAGGGAGGACTGTTTTCCTCAGAGGTTCAAGTGGGAGCTTGAACACAGAGAGTTGTAGCTTCCATCTGGTTGCAGCCAGAGAAACCAGGGTGGCAAGGTGGTGCAAGGGAGAACAAGTGTTCTCTGTTATACAGGTTGGAGCCTATGTAACTGGAAGTTGGTGCTTCCATCCAGTTGGTGCTGGAACATTAAGGGAGTTGGTGCTTCCTTCTAGTGGGTGATAGATAAACCAGAGAGTTGGTGCTCTCAAACAAGTTGCATCTTGTAAAATAGAGGTAGCAGCCTCACATTGCGTTGGTGCTCAATTAAAGATGATGTACAGAACTTAAAAGATTGCCTATCATTTCGAAGAAGAAGAGGTTTTCTCCCTTTATGGGTTTCCTCATGAAAATATGTCTCTCTATATACCTTATGTGTGACTGATGCTTATTTTATTGTTCATATGCTGTATAATGTTGATGATCACTTGAAGAAAGATTAATAATGTTTTAATATTGTTAAAATTGTTTAAGCACAGTAACAACTGATTTACCCCCCCCCTCTCAGTTGTTTTAGTAATTTCAACAATTGGTATCAGATCAGGTTCCTTTTATTCAAAGGTAGATCTGTAAGATTAAACATGACAAGTCATGAAAAGACTTCAGCCTCTAAGCCCCCTCTGTTTGATGGAACAAATTTTGCCTTCTGGAAGATTAGAATGAGAACATACTTAATGGCCTTGGGTGTTGATGTTTGGGATGTAGTAGAGACT
>JZKD02S1622785.1:968839-981431 GCA_000966675.3 Picea glauca
ATTCACCTGGTCAAGGGGAGCACTTATTGAATATCTGGTGTATTTCCAAGATGCTTATAGTTGACAGGGGGAGTATGTTTTGCAACAGATTAGAGGGAGAATGTTTCTTCTTTGACATTGATGTCAAAGGGGGAGAAAAGAGTTCGGGAGGAGAGTTCGAATGCATGTGGGTGCTTGAGTTGCCATCAATGCCAAAGGGGGAGAATGTTGGCAAATCTTTAACAGACAATGCATGCTTGTATACTTTTCATTGATGGCAAGTACAACAATGAAGATGGCATGAGTACAAAAAGTATGAAATAGATGGGCATTATGAGAAGACGCTGCAGGAAGGGTTTGCAGGGTTTGGTCATAACAGATTCTATATGTTGTAATGCATCATCTGATTCAATTTTCAAGAGATCATGCTCAAGTTTCAGGCTGGAATGATGTCTCTAGAGGGGACATGAGTTGTACCAGATACTCGGAAAGGACTTTTTTATGTAGCTAGGGGAGATGAGGGTTTGTTGCACTTTCAATGGCTTAATCGAACAAGTAATGTTGTAGAAGTTGATCAAATAGTATTTCCAGATGAAGCTGTATTTGAAAAGGTCCAGAAAACCCCCGAGCGAGTGTACA
Source organism: Picea glauca (assembly GCA_000966675.3). Lineage (NCBI taxonomy): Eukaryota > Viridiplantae > Streptophyta > Pinopsida > Pinales > Pinaceae > Picea > Picea glauca. Next base: position 969,458 of record JZKD02S1622785.1, read on the forward strand.
TTTTGAAATTCAAGGAGGATGATCACAAATTCTTTTTCTAGATGCAAGTTCCCAATGACCGTCAGATCAAGTATTGATCGAGACTGTTGATTTGGACCGTCGACTCCATTTCGGAGTTTCACAACTCATGTCTTGGAGAGGCAAGAAATATGACAATTGAAATTGTGATATGTGAAATCGCGATTTAATCGCAGCCATCAGATCAAGGTTGATATGGACCATCCACTCCATTTTTGAGTTTCATGACTCGCGTCTTGGAGAGGCAAGAAATATGACAATTGAAATCGCGATATGTGAAATCACGATTTAAATCATTGCCGTCAATTCACGATGTGTTTTGGACTGTTGATCTGAGCTCCAACTCGAATCTTTGCCTATGGCAACTTGGAGTGATAAGGACCTCCATGGAAGGAATCGTGAGATGGAATTCACGATGAAATATGGACCATAGATTCATTGAGATCGTGGACCATTGATCTCAGATCCATCTCGGCGTTTCTAGGATCGTGACATGGAGAGTCGAGACGCCTCATCTCCAGACTCACGAAAGGCAAATTCGCGAGAAGCACATTTTGCATAAGTTCTTGATCATAGCCTTGGTCATATTGGGGAAGGAGCTAGTGCAGAAAAACTCTGTATCGGAACTTCGAAGATAGAGACATGAAGTGTCGAGACACTCGGCCACAGAATTGTTGAAATGCCGAAACCCGATTTAAAGGCAATGTTAATAAAGTTCATCCAACGGAGCAGATAAACTGGAATATGATCAAAGGGTTACTATTCTCTCTCACAGTTAACTCCTCAATTACAAATCTATTAGCAAAATGGACTCATGATTGCCAATCGATTGGCGTTTCAGTTGCTCGGATGGTTGTCTTTCTTTTTCCTAAAAAGATGCGAAGGGGAACCGTCATGGGGGTGTGTATAAAAGAAAATGAGACAGACTGTGGTTGGTTGGTTGTTCTGGATGGAAAAATGAATTAAATAGTAGGAAAGGGGAAATCAAAGGATGCGCAGTGTGAGAGCAAAAATATGCGCAGTGTGAGATTGAAAAAATGCACAGTGTGAGATAAAACTCAGAGAAGAGTAACAGATGAGGAAAATATTTGAAGCAGAGCAGAATGACAGAACAAGTTGAAGAAGAGAAGAATGACAGAACATGTTGAAGCAGAGCAGAATGACAGAACAAGTTGAAGCAGAGCAGACTTGCAGAACAGACAAAGGAAGAGAATAATTGCAGAACAGTTAGAATAAGACCAGACTTACAGAATAGAGAAGAAGTGGTAAGAATCAATTTATCTGTGTAGTTTATTTTTTAATTAATCATTTATATTTCACGGTGGTTGGGAGGTTCTAGGGAGGATTGTTGTCCTCAGAGGTTCAAGTGGGAGATTGAACACAGGGAGTTGTAGCTTCCATCTGGTTGCAGCCAGAGAAACCAAGGTGGCAGGGTGGTGCAAGGGAGAACAAGTTTTCTCTGTTATACAGGTTGGAGCCTATGTAACTTGAAGTTGGTGCTTCCATCCAGTTGGTGCTGGAACATTAAGGGAGTTGGTGCTTCCTTCTAGTGGGTGCTAGAGAAACCAGAGAGTTGGTGCTCTCAAACAAGTTCCAGCTTGTAAAACAGAGGTAGCAGCCTCACATTGAGTTGGTGCTCAATTAAAGATGATGTACATAACTTAAAAGATTGCCTATCATTTCGAAGAAGAAGAGGTTTTCTCCCTTTATGGGTTTCCTCGTGAAAATCTGTCTCTGTGTATACCTTATGTGTGACTGATGCTCATTTTATTGTTCATATGTTGTATAATGTTGATGATCACTTGAAGAAAGATTAAGAATGTTTTAATATTGTTAAAATTGTTTAAGCATAGTAACAAATGATTCACGCCCCCTCTCAGTTGTCTTAGTAATTTCAACATGCCCAGTTCTGGAAGTAGATTTCGATTGCACAACACGGTTTGCTATCGGCATTCGACATTGATAAGGGAAGAATGCACATGGAATTTCTCCAAGCACAGGTGCTAGACCTAAAGGTAATCACCGATTACAAAAGGGAAACTTTTGAATTCTAGACTAAGAACGTCCATCCAGCTGATCAAATGGATCTGCACGGTCAAACTGGAGAAATGTCTTTCTCCACGTTGGCACATGCTTCCACTACTACCTCCAGGTTACAAGTGTCTCTGAATAATGTCCAGATGCAGTTGAAATTGGAGAAAATATCATCCTTCTCCAAGGATAACAAGATTAAGACGTTGGAGGAACTGGTCCTCAAGATCGGGTATGATCCCTCGAATGTGAAAGCAGTCGAGGAGATGATTCAGAAGAAAAATACCGACATAACGTCTTTGAGGAAAAAATTGAAGCTACCACTAACAATAGACTCGCAGGAAAAAGAAATAGTGGAGATAGAAGGAGAAAAAGATGAAATGCTTAAGTTGATCATGGAGCAGAATGCACAATTGAAGGAAATGGAAGCCGAAATGGAGAAGCTAGTGAAAGAGAAAGAACAGTCAAAACCCATGGAATTCATTCCATTGAGTGTATTTCCACTCTTAGGAGTGACCACAATGTCACTAGTAGAAGTTCCATCGTAAAATCCACTGACATCTCTAGAAAAGACAGTTGAATTGGCTAAATCTATGGAAGAGATGAATCTGCAGGAGACAGAAATTAGCAGGCTCAAAAAGGAGATTGAGAACCTTCAGGAACTCAAATCTTCTTACCAAACTAGCTACTCCAAGGAAAAACAAGTGTCAGACCAGCTGAAACAAGAGTTACAACAGCTTCGGAAGCAAACAGTGGTAGGAAAAACACTGGACGAAGTCACAGAAAGTGTCTGGAAAGACATCACCAAGTCTATGAATGAAATATGGCCAATGATACAGATTATGTTTGAGAAAAATGAATTGTTACAAAGAAGTAAACAAGCCATCCAGAATATTAGATCAGAACTGGGAGAGATTCCCACAGAGGCTAATGAAATCATCAAATTCCTGAATTCTAAAACCAGAGAGGAGCTGGAAGATCTGAGAATTGAGGATAGAACGGATACCATCCTTGAGGTCAAGAGAGTCCTGACCAAGAGAGGACTGATGCTACAGCTAGAAGAAAAGGTTCAGGCTATGGACCTAGGGGTGCAAATGTTTTTCAACAAGATTGAGGCTCTACAGAAGAAGGGTCTTCCTGGTTTGAAGGTGATAAATGGCAAATTGATGACACTCCCTGATTACAAAAAGAGACTAGTCGATGTGGCTAAGGATGGTTCAAAATTTTTAGGAATTCAACACAATATCACTGGCAAGGCATTCCTAGATGCACTACAGTTGGACATCAACATACAGCATGAGATCCAGTACATCTTCATCATCAAGCCTACTTTTGCCAAGTACACAGAGATGGATGAAGTCTACTGAAGGTTACTCAAAGTCAGCATTCCCAGTCATCTTCGATGGGAAGAGATTTGTGACCTGATCGAGTAATCAATGAGCTATCCCAACCCAGTCAACTATCTAGTCAGACGAGGTTGTGCAAAGGCCTCATCAATGGTTCACCCAGAAAACAACATGAAGTTTCGACACATCATCAAATAGTTTCCTAGATTTTTGTAAATTGGTAAGTTAGTTAAGCTAAAAATAGATTTACCACGTCCTGATCTTTAATGACAGGATCGTTTGTAATTTTGGGTTATAAATACTTCACTTTTCGAAGTATTGAGGGTTGATCTTTACGCCCTGAGAGCTACCAGACTGTAATATTTTCAAGAGATATTCCATTAAAACAAAGAGGCATTTTTCACAGGATTCTTGTGTGTACTCATTGGTGATGTTTTCCTTTCTAAGTTAAATGTTATTCTCTCTTATTTATCGCACTATTTTCTAAATCTAATCTTTGAAAGTAACGAGCGTTGCAGGATTTATCTTTGTATACCCTGTTTCTAACTTTAAAGATTTTAGTGTTTCATCTTCTGATTTTACGATAAAGAAATTATTAACTACTTCTTTGTTGTAATTGACATTCTTGCCTTTTCTAATATTCCTCATTTATGCTGCTAAAAGAACCAACGATTGCATTATCTCACCCTGTGAAAAGTTTCTTTGTTTTCTGGTTTAGATTTTATTTCATGATATAGACCCCATAGCCCAATGGATGTGTAAATCTCTCTCAGCCAACCCAACGAAAACTACAACAAACAAAACCAACATATTTTATTTACCTAGCCTAATATTTTAAATTTGAAACATATCTAAATCAAACAGAGAGATACCTCTCTGAAGATGGTAGGGCTAGATCCCATCTTTGAAGTGGTTGGATAAAGTTACCTCCTGTAGATTTCTTCTTTTCTGACAACCTCTAGGAAATTTACAGAGCGTTAACACACTCTATGCATTGTGTTGCCTTCTAGTCTACCAGGAGGGCCAATAATTTTAGAGGCTATCTTGGAAACCTAAATGAAATAAACCCTGGGTCGATAAGCTCAGCGTAGAAGATAAGTATAGTTAAACCAACAAATAGTTTCATTGTCATTGAGAGGAACAAGAGAGGATTAAGTAGATAAGGGATATTGAGCAAGGACAGAGCATAGAAAAGAAGAAAGCAATGAGCCATTAGTAGGGAATGTTGAGACTGTGGAACCCCACAAAAGCAAAGATTAAAAGCTGGTTGAGAACCAAATAACTAGAGTTTGCAGAGAAAGACAATAGAAACCCTAGAATCACACCTAGGAAATATATTGACAGATACATGTTTATTGATTTACACAAACTATTTTTCTATGATTTTCCACATCTACTACTGGAGTGGATACTAAGGTTGAAGGAAAACCATGCGACAAATCATATTCAATAGCTAGATTGGACACCAGTACAGATTGAGCAGTTACAACAGGTGAATAAAAATTTCACCCGCTCAGTAGACTTCTAGCTTGATAGTATTGTTGCAGGGTTTATCAAAGAGTTTGTAGTCGACACAGTAGAGTCATACAATGCAGTAGGGAAAGATTTTTTACAAGCCCCCCGAGGAAGGTACATTTGATCTTTGTATACTTCTATTAAGATACTTCTCTATAACAAAGGTGTAATGACAATGGAATTAGACAACTAAAATTCCCTGCATGCATGGGGGAAGGGGGGAAGCACTGACAGGAGAAAGAGAAATGGAAGGAGGCAAGGATAAGGGAAAGAAGGAGGAACCTGTGGACACAATCATTATGGATGATGACCAGATCCGAAGGATCTCTGAGCTATGGAGCAGATTGAGGAAATCCTGCATGAAACATATGAGAGGAAGACGACAGGTCCAAGAGTGGGAGGAGAAGGAATCCATCCTTTCCATATTAATATCAGTGTGGAACCCATAAACCCATGTGAGACTAATACACCAAACAGAACACCACCGTTTATACAACCGAAGCTCAGAGGAAGTCTGATAGCAGGAAGTACATCTACACAAGGGACAAGAACTGGAGGAGCCAGTTCAAGAAGCAATAGTGAAGTATCTACACCATGTGGAGGAGGTGGTGGTTCAGAATTCAGCATGGAAGGACATGATCCCACCATCAGGTTACCATAGTTCCGAGGAGATGCAACAAAAGACTCGGAGAAACATCTGTTCATTTGTGAAAAGATCTGGGAAGCAAAACAAATCACTGACGAAGACACCAAACTCGCGCAGCTAGCTGTTACGCTCAGAGATTTTTCACTAGAATGGTACATGAGTCTGGACATAGACAGTGCCCTAGGGATGACCAGGACACTGACAGAAATTAAGAAGTTACTCATTAATGAATTCCAGAAACCAAGCTTAGAGGATCAATACATGAACAAATTGATCGAAATAAGGCAGAAACCAAGAGAGTCTGTATGGGACATCGATCAGATATTCAAGCCACTGAAGGGGAAGCTGAAGTATATCATAACCAAGACACATCATAGACACTTGTTTGTCAAATCATTGTTCCCACACTTAAAATATCCCTTACGAAAATAGAAGTTTCAAACGAAAGAAACGGCTCTGTAGGTAGCCTTACAACTGGAAGAGAATCAGTACCAGTAGACGGACCTAGCGATCTAGGAATTGAAAGAGGATTTGAAGAATCTAACATTTCAGTTAAACCAGAATAAGAACAAATACAAACACGAAGTTGTTTGGTGTACCACATGCAGGACAGAAGGAAACCACAAGAACGAATGTCCAACATTCGCGTAGTATATGGTAGCAGGAATGCCAAGCCCATTACCACAGGGAGGATTATGGTACGAAATCTATAAGAAACCAAGTCATGACCCTTATCACTGAACAATTATGTATAAATACCAAAGAGTCCCAAAGAGTTCATATTGCACCTTTTTCAAGTCGGTATGCCATGACGACAAAGATTGTAGAGCTATGGAGCTGATGTGGGAAAGGACATCAAATGCATATAGGGTACAAGCCAAAATGATGACTAGGCAAGTAGCGCCACATTTCAATCAAGCCCTAGCCCCATACAACACTGCAAATCCATAGTACAATTCTACACAACAACCATACCATAACGTGCAGCCACAGTACAACCCGACACAGGCTTAGTATAATACCGCACATTATAATCAGGCACCACAGTACAATGCATCGAGAGGTGATCGAGTGGGCTACAAAGGAGGAGGACAGGTCCGAGGAGGTTTCAGACGTGGTAGAGGACCAATCACATGTCACAACTATCAGCAACCGAGACATTACAAAAGGGAATTCCCACTCCCACCATAAACGTGTATGTGTTGTCGTGCATCGGACCATGAGACCGAGGAATGCCTGACACCTCTAGTGAAGATTCATGAAAAATGGAACCAGAACAACTAGAATGTTCAGTGGATTTCCACTAAAGAAAGGTATTATGGATGGAACATCAACATCGTCATGCGAGGAGGAACGAAAATAGGAGACGATGCAGTTCGACAAGAACCAGCGCAGAACCAATGGGTAAAGAAGAATACTGACCCCAAGAAGCAGTTCAATGCACAAAAGGAAAAGGATATCTTTCGAGAATCCCAACAAGAATTTTAGAAGGGGGACATAGCGTTGACGTCAATAACGCAACAGACCAAGGAAGCACCAGAGTATGAGATGCCACCATCACTGGATCACACCAAGGAAATGCAATCCATGGGACAAGTAAGTACAATCAAAGGCTTTTTACAATCATGTGTTAAAGTATTAAGTGACCCTTCATCGGTCAAGATCTTACAACACATACTAGAAAAATGTAAAAGTGATACAGAAGCAAAACCAGAACCAAAAACTGTCAACCACCTACACACAAGAAGAAGAAATAGTAGGGAATTTAGACTAAATTCTAACATTGGGGATTTCAACATGGGAGACATCATACTATACCTATCATTAGAGGTAAATGTGTTACCAAAGAAAACGTGGAAATTCATGGGAGAAACAACACTGGGATATTCAAATGTCCAATTGAAATTAACAAATCAGCATAGGGTCCTACCAATAGGTAGACTGAAAGGAGTGACAATAGATCTTGATGATGTGCACACTAAAGAAGATTTTGAAGTCATTGAAATAGTAGTCGGTACAACACCTTACCCAACATTTCTTGGTCTGGATTGGGAATTTGAAAACTAGGTCATAATTAAATTGAAAACAAGGAAAATGACTTTTGATTCAGGAGAATATAGGGTCATCGTGCCATTATACCCATCAGAAGGGTAAAGGTTTGTAGAACCTACTTTCCTAGACCTAGAGGAAATCAGATAATTGTACAGAACAACTGCACGCGATGAGGATTACGTCAACCCAACTGCAGATGTGGTACTCATTTGGCGGATCATTACTTCATGTGCAACATATTCAGACATCGGTTTAGAAAACTGGTAGCAGAGGTTACACGAAGTATCCACAAGGAGATGTGCAAGAATAGACCATGCACTAAGATGGGTAGGCATCGAAATAAGAGAACCACCCAGTTTCCATGGGATAAATGATTTGGAATCATTCTTGAAACAATACGAATATGTAGTAGTAGAGAATTACAGACTGTTAGCACTTGACTTAGCACTAAAATCTACACCCACTAGATGGTGGGGTACACACAAGGAGACCATCACAAACTGGTACCAATGTAAGAGGTTATTGCGCATAAGGTTCGGTGCAGAACAGAAAAAAAATGAACAATGAAAGTACGATGGACAAAAATCACCATTAGAACATGTGGAGAAGTGCAGAATACTATTGAAATCGACACCCCCAGAGGAATGGCCTCATTTGTTCATACATACCCTAGAAGGCATACCAGTGAACTGGTACACTAACCAGGAACTACGCAAAGGCACTACAACATGGATAACATTGCAACATAAATTTATAGTCACTTTTTCATTTGAACATGAAAACCAGAGCATAGATGTACCTCTAAAGAAAATTAGAGGCGTAATATTCATCACAAAACTTGAAGTTGAGCTCCTCACGGAAGAAAAATAGTGGAATAAACAGATAGTCAAGGAACTACTATCTTGCTAACACATACAAGAGGAAGCACCAGATGAAGACGATCTGCATGATATCCAGATCGAAGAAGCGGAAGGAGAGAGAGAAGTGGAAGGACCACCGATAGAGTCAGAAGGTATTACCGCGCCGTTCAGAATAAAGAAATTCAACATTGGGACGACAGAGAATCCCAAAATGGCCAACATTGGGGACTATTGGGATGAACATACAGTAGAAATCATAACAGAGTTGTTGCACGAATACAACGACCTGTTTCCTACAACCTTTATGAATATGAAGGGTATAGCCGAAGAGCTAGGCAAAATGAAGATACCACTCATACCTAAAGCGAGACCTATTAGACAACGACCATATAGATTGAACCCCATATACAAATAGAAATTCAAAGAGGAGATTGACAGGACGCTTGAAGTAGGAATCATAGAACCGGTCGAGGAGTCAAAATGGATAAGCCTGATGGTAGTATAGGACAAGAAACAAGGAAGACGGATCAGGATATGCGTTGACTTGAGGAAGTTGAACGATGCATGCCTACATGACCCGTTCCCTACACCCTTCACAGATGAGGTGTTAGAGAATGTAGGAGGACATGAAGCTTACTCATTCACTGATGGTTTCTCAGGCTACCATTGTTGTAGGAAAATCTCCCTGCGGACAGGTAGATCACCTCTAGAGCTTGACCTTAACCCTAGACAGAAAAATTCTTATCATGGACACTGACTTCCTTTCAAATCTATCTAAACTAACACATGAGAAGGAAGGATGATAGAGGTACCTTTTTATCGACATTTGTCCCTGCATGCTCCTGGTTGCGCTTCTATCCTTTGCTCCTCGCTGGATCCTATGGACAAAACAATATACGATCGCTTCCTACTCTATTGATATTAGCTTGAAAACAGATCTATCAACTAGTGATAAGTTCATGTGACATTAGACACAAACTAGAAATAAACAGGCCAAGCGTGTCATATTGATGAGAATAACGATAGCAGTACTTACAATCGTAGATGCGAATGTGACAGCTTCATCATGTCCCCTTCGTCTAACCCTTGCCTGAAAGTCCCACAATCTGGATAACAGCAGCTTCACTGATCACTCTCCTTTGGCTGACTATAAGTTTCCTCCAAGATCATAAGTTTCATGTATTCAATTCTTCCCCCTTCTAGCACCACTTATGAGATCATAAGTTTGGTGTGATTCTCATTTTCCAATCCTCTTTCACCATTAGAAAGCTTGCTTATATAGCCTTGGAGAGGCTTTAACCAATTGAGATATCCTTGGGGAAGTTGAGGATTTTCCCCCGTCAGTTGAGGATCTGCCCTAAGATCATGGTTGGACTAGGGATTCGAATCCAACTTCCTTCAAAGAATGAAAAGATGCTTCCCCCATTCATCTCAACAGCTTAACAACTATGCAGAATAGGTAGTTCTCCCTCAAAAGGGCCATCAGAGAGTTGTAGCGCTCCCTAGAAAGATTTAGGGGGCGCCAACACTCTTAAAATCTATAGCACTCCCTCAAAAGGGCCAAGGGAGCGTTATAACGCTCCCTAGCAGTGTAAGGTGGAGCGTCGGTGCTCTGAGATAGTGTAAGGGGGAGTGCTCCCATCCAAAAACTCAGTTTTTGAGGTGCTTTCAGGTGGCAAAAGGTTTGCAAGCTTGTTGACTCATTTCTCCTCTTCCAAATCAAAATTTTGAGGTGTTTCAAGTGTCTTTCTCATGTCGTTATAGGCACGACATAGGCATCATGGAAACATGCTTTCTTTGACACTTTATGACACTTGTGAGCAACATGCGACACTTGCGACCTTGTGAGCAAAATGAGACACTTGCGACCTTTGTAATGATGACACTTGCGACACTATCAAAAGTGAGTAATTTTGACGTGTAACAGATTGCCCCCCAAAGTATGAAGTTAGAAGATGCGAACTGATGACTGAAATACTTTGTATACTCTCAAGAAAGGGTATAGACTCGGAGAACCTGAAAAAAGATGCACACAAACATCCAACAAATATCATGACATATTTCAAAACCCAAGGCAGGCATACCTATGCTTGGGTGATCAAGACTTGCGAGATATGGCCGCCATAAAATACACTGCGGATCCATAATTGTATTGATAAAAAGGTATATCCATCGAGGATACAATGTGGATCTATACTCTGATGACTCGGACTGATCGTAGCCATGAAGAATACACAGTGGATCTACAAGATGACAAGACATAGCCACGACCAATACAAAGTGGATCTATGTAACAGTATATGTGTCATTGTTCAAAATAAACTCCATCACAACCTGGGCAAAGTACATATCAAAGTGATTACTCAACCTAGGTTCTTCTTACCAATCCCAATGTGGTACGAATCTAACCATGTGAATAGATGTCCTGATGTCGAACATGGTAGAAACCACTTGATTACCGTTCAATGATGTGGACCGTTAACAAGTGCGAGGGAGATCACCATTAATGTCAGTGATTCCCAAGGTACCTTAGTACATTCCAACAAATGTGAATATATGAGATGAGGTCAAACATCCGTGGAATCATTCGATCAGGGGTCAATGATGTAAACCCATTATCGAACGTGAGGAGGCCTGCCATTGAGGCATGTAGGTCCCAAAGTACTAACTGGTTTCTAAGTCTGATTCCCAAATAATGTGTTGGAGTCGACAGGAATAGACCTGTCGAGGGAGGGCCTTGATGTATCCCCCATCAACGACACGAAACAGACATGGAGATATGTTTGGCAGATCAAATGGACATGGATTGACACAGGTTTTGAGGCAAGATACTTGGGATGGCTGACTCTCGAGGCGGATACTTCCCTTGAACACTGGGGCACAACAACAAAACATGACGTGGACCAACACTTATGTAGTGGATGTGGTGACTTGCATCAGGTGACCCACAGGAGTGAAAGGAACTCAAAGGATTGGCTCAATGCAGAGGTTCAGCGGATTATGAGATGTGCAAAATGACAAAGTGTCGTGTTCAAGGGCGACTCTAAGAAGTGTTGGATGATGTTCTCAAGAGACTGCTTGGCTTGCTCCTTTCAATTTTTCCCCCATCCAGATAGATGAGTACCTCTTTTTGATTTAATGAGCTCGAGAAGGATAACACATGCTCGATATAACTCACCTTCGGTAAGTTCCTCTTCCTTATTTTAACGAACCGAAAGAAGCAAGGGTTCGATCCCATATGGGTCTGTCGATGTGTGCTTTAACGAGTCCAAAGACAGAAAACTCAAAGGTTTTTCAGGATTATAGAGTTTGGAAAAACAGTTAAAAGAGAACTCTCTCAGTTCCTTTTTCGTACAGTAGTCTAACGAGACCAAAAAAGGGGTAAACTATTGCTCGAAAGACGCCCTTTCTGACCTTTTAACGAGTGTGAAAGGAAGCAAGGTCACTCGAAAATATTTTCATATTTAGAGAGTCTGAAAAGGGTTTAAAGTAGACTCCAGGGGGGT
>JZKD02S1622785.1:996253-1007253 GCA_000966675.3 Picea glauca
TTTTGAATATGTCCTTGACAAAAACCTCTCTTGGTTTTCAAAAATTCACTTTCAGTTGTTAGGAAAACATGCCAAGAAAACATGACTAAAACAGGAAAAACAGAGTGTTTTATTTTCTAAAAAACTAGGCCTCTAAGAGAATTGAATATATCCAAAACCATAACGTATATTTGGAAACTAAGGGAATTTATTGTTTTTTAATATGTCCTTGATAAAAACCTATCTTCTTTTTCAAAACTTCACTTCCAATTGTTAGGAAAACATGAAAATCAAACATGTCTAAAACAGGAAAAACAAAGTGTCTTATTTTCTGAAAACATAGGCCTCTAAGATGATAGAATATATCCCAAACCGTAATGTATATCCAAAAACTGAGAGAGGTTATTGTGTTTTGGTATGTTATGAAAAAAAACCTCCTCCAGGTTTCAAATTTAATTTCTCATTTGTTCATAATCCCATCTTGAAGTTGGTTACTCAAAACTTGCAGAAGCACAGTGTGCTCTTAGCAGAAGCGCAATGTGGTCTTTGATAGGGATTTTGGAGGCCTTCCCAGAGAATTTTTGGGCTGAAAGTGGTATGGGTGGAAATTGTATGATTTCGTATACACAATGGAACCATCAAGCACTACAAATGCCTTCTCCAACCCTCTGAAAACTGACTTGAAGTCAAGTTGTCCAAATGTGCAGAGAACCCTCATATAGCGACTGTATTTGGGGAATTTCTCTCAAATGATAACACATGTGCATAAAATGAAGGATTTTTTTGTTTCTTGTTCTATTATTGAAAAAAACCTCTTTCACGTTTGTCAAATTCATCTTCCTTAATTCATAAATCAATTTTGAAGTAGAACTTTGACAAAGACAATCATTTGAAAATTTATGACAAAGGAATGATGATGTGACCATGATGAATATTTATGAACTTGGATGAGTGGAGGGAGTAGTAATGACACCAAGACACACCAATGACCATTTTACAACCAAGAGATGTCAAATTTTATTTGGTAATTTTATTTTGAAAATATAACAATTTGACTTAATAACCCTATCAATCACATGAAAGAGTAAATTTGATCACTGGTGACACCGGTGACTGATAGAACTGAAAAATACTAACAAAAGGATTGGTTTGTACTGGTAGGGATGGTGAACAGGAGAATTTTTATTTCCTTTCATCGATCTGTAACAAACAACTGTTCCTCTTTTCATAAGCTTGTAATACAGATGGCAGTAAGTATTTAGCAGTTGTTATCGCTCTGTATTTGTCACAAAGAGTAGTTAAGTATGAGCAGTCTTCTATAGAATAATAAAAAAATGCACATGAGCTTAGAACACACACAATGATGTCAACAGTATATAATTTATCATACCAATACAAACAACTGTTGATATAATATCCATTGACTTTGTAAAAAGACAGTATTACAGAATTTTGACAGAAATCATACTTCCTCTTCTCATGGATTTGCTATACAAATGAGCAATGATTGGAATTTTTGGCTCAGGAAACTCCCCCCAGACCGAAGATATGGCACGTCCCCATGCCATGAATTAGCAAAAGGTTTCTTGGTCTTCTTGCCCGATGAGGCTGCAGGGGTATCAACAAGTTTCTTGGACTTTTGGTCTGGTAAAGGAATAACTTTAGCATGAGGGTTTGGGTGGAGTAATAGTCCCTAGATCAAGAGTCTTCTTTCTAGTCTTGATTTAAGATGACGGTTTGCAAATTGGTAAATGATCTCATCCCACGTTTTCTCCTGGTTTTCCAACTCGGCTTAAGACAAGTAGCTTGATAAGGCTGTGGTGAAATAGGTTGTTATGGTACATCCTTCCTCACTTGGGAAGACACCTTCTCAAGACTCTTTAAGAAGTAAAAGGGAAAGTTACAATGGCTTATTGAACTGAAAGAGAGCTAATAATCGAAATTGACATGCTTTAAAGACGGAATATCTACCTTCACATGTAATCAATTTGGTGATGACTATGAGAGGGTTGATTAGCTCCTCTTTTATCCACTCCTTGGAGTATCCCTTAGCTCCAGAGATGTTCTGAAATTCACTTTTGAAAACCCTATTATAGCTTTCTCTTGGAAACTGGTGGTGTTTAAATCAGTGGTCTCCAACTCTTGGGAGATTTTTGGCTGAGGCAATCGATTCCTCAGAGGCTACGAACATAGTGAATAGGAGTTGAGGCAAGCTAAGAGTAATGTAATGTCAAACCTACAATGAACAACCTATAACAAATTTAAACCAACATAGTGGTATGTTAAGGACATATACAACAATTTATAGCACACATGACTTTATCACTTCAAAAATAAAATGACTGCTGATGTAATAACCTGTATCATGAAATCAATACATGAATTTTTACAAATATTTACTTCTTCTAGGCAATGCTATAATTTGTAAACTCATGAACCCCTCCCCCACACCTAAGTATTATGACACCTCACAATACAAAATATAGGAAACCGGTCAGTTCTCCCCATATCCGAAGATTTACAGTTTGTAAAGCATAAAGATAAATTTCATAGATTGGTCTGACGAGACGGTTAGAAAATGGCCCCATCTATAGGATAAGAGATCCTATATATAGATAAGAAGAGGTAGGCAAGAGAGTTTCAATATAGTCTTAGAGTTAGTTCCCAATGGAAATTTTATGGAGTTCATTAACCTTATATTAACCACACATACTTCATGTCAGCTTTGTCTGCAAGTAATGTCGTACATCAGGACAAGTTTTATTATCTATTTTTGTCAGATTACCATCCTCGCTAGGTAGAATGCCCCACTACCGGCAAGCATGTTCAATACTCTGGTAGGTTTACCTAGTAATACCAAAGGCCGGTACCCGCTGCCAGCAGACCTATTCAGTATCCCCGACAACGACGCCAAAAATGATGGGTGTTATATATGCACTAAAAACATACTAAAAACCCTCAATTAAATTGTCAACCCGGGGTAAGTAAACTTAGAGTTGTAGAAAAATATATGCCAAATGTAGAAGGGTTGGTAGGAGTATAGTCTAACTAAGGAAGGTAGCTATCTAAGGATAATCTACTCAAGAAAACCTATCTAATGAGAAAACCCTACTAAGAACTTGAAACTAGGTAACCTAAGTACTTTTAGGCCAAGGATCGATGGATAGTTCCTAAGAAAGCAAGTAAAACCCTATTTAAAGAAAACTAATTCAATAGTAAGCACTAAACAACTATTTAAGCATAACAATAAGCAAATACCCAAAGCAAACTATTTTAACTTGCCAACCTACATTCAATGAGAAACTATACTATGAAATAAAGTAAATAAACAAGCAAGCAAAGACACATATCTAACCTAATAAAGCAAATAGACAACCAAGCAAAGACGCCTAACTAACCTACTAAATCAAAAGACAAGTAAGCAAAGGCACCTAACTAACCCACTAAAGCAAAAGACAAGCATAAACAACTAACTACTGCAAGAAAAAATTCTCATTGAACAACTATCTAGCCTAAGAGGCAAGTGAACTAAATGCTCAATGCAAAACTATTTCTAATGCATGAAAGGAAATCTAAGAGGCAACTGGACTAAATGCTCGATGCAAAACTATTTCAAATGCATGAAAGGAAATCTATTTTATTGAAAGCAAGAAAGACTAGCAACTAACCTTGAACCTATCATAAGAAAGCTACTATCTGATCTATCAAAGCAAAGACTATATATCCTACAGCAGCAATAAAACTATGTTCTAGACCATGAAAGCAGTTACTATCTCTTCTAATCTGCAAAAGAAAGAAACTATCTTTAATCTATGAAAACAAGAAACTATCTTTAATCTACAAAAAACTCAAAAATATAAACTAAGAAATATAATTGCAATTTAACTCTAGGAAGGAAATTACATAAAGGAAACTATGCCACATCTATTCTAACAATTCAAACTACAATAAAGAAATGCTTAAAAACAGAAATTTAAAACATGATATTAAAAAGTAAATTAACAACTACATTCATCAACAATTAACTAAGCCAATTCTACATAAAAATGAAATAAGCAAGCTATGATTTAAAAAATGAAATCAATTATATCCATCCATCAAACCCTTGTCAAAGAAAACCCAATTAAAAACTTTGTTCTATTCTAATTAAAACTCTGTTTTAAACTTGATTCTACAATTATAAATGAAAACGTAATCTAATATATAACTACACATGGGGTTAGTCTAGGGATATGTAGATCAGTTCCTAACTAAGAGATTAATGCATGCTAATACAATTCATCACACTAACCTGCAAAAGAGAGTCAAAGCAAATTAGATTATGACAACAAACTAATTAACAAAATAGAAATGCATGTACAGGAGACAGCTAAACTATGAAAATGCATAAATAAACTAAAGAAGAGTTACCAGACTGTTGGTGGGCCCCCCAACAAGTTGTGGTCACTCTCTAAAAGAACACCACGAGCTCAACAAGATGAATTCACCATTAAAACACAGAAACACAGTTTTATATAATTCTGGCAATTGAAAAATAAAAAAATAGAGCCAAAATCGTTTTTGGCTCTAACACACAACTTTTTCTACTGCTTAACAATTATCTAACCACCACAGTGATATTTATAATGTTTACAGACCAGGTGGTCGACCACAGGAGGTTCGAACCACTTCTAAAATTGGCAAATTTAATTAATGGTGCCCTAACTTCTGAAACAGAGCGAGCCAATAATCACCCACCATAAAAACCCAAAATCTAGTTGTCAAGAGTTCAGTAGTTGGAGGGGATAAGAATGAACAAAACCCATGTGCCTGATTTTCCCATCACTGGCCACCAATACCATAATCGCCAAGTCACCCTACATTTTTGTGCAGGAAGAGGTGTTGGACAGAGTGTCAGATCAAGTGTTGGAACGAGTACTAGAAGGAGTGTCGAATCAAGTGCCAGAACTAGAAACGTAGTGCATGTTTTCCCTGTAACACCGGAAAAATGTGAATTAGCTCCCGGAAATCATAAAACGTGATGAATTATACTCGATAAAATCATTAAACATGAATCATACATACCTTATGTCGATCATACTATTTTATCATGAAATTCTTCAAAAAGCTCCTTTAAAATATGAAAAACAAAAATGTAAATGCGATAAAAGTGTATAATAACCGTCATAAAAGTGATCATATCTCGGGCCCAACATGTCACCTTTACAAGATGGGCGAAGATAGCATTTTCCGAAGATAAGTGTTAGAACACAAAAGACCAAGAGTTTTAGCAGAAGCCGATGAGGGAATAGCAGGAGGGAATTACGCAGGCAAAGCTACCGCGCAGAAGGTATTGCGCGTAGGACTTTGGTGGCCAACATTTCACAGAGACTCGCAAGAGTACTACCAAAGATGCGATGTCTATCAAAGGGTAGGCAAACGCAACAGAAGGGATGAGATGCCCTTACGACCACAGATTACATTACAAGCATTCGAAAAATGGGCAATAGACTTTCTGGGACCAATTAACCCACCAGCCAAAAGGACAAGGGCAAGATACATTATCACCATGAAAAAATATCTAATAAGATGGGCAGAAGACACAGCAGCAAAGGATTGCAGCATACAGACAACAACACACTTCTTATTTGAACAAGTAATCACTAGATTTGGATGCCCAAGAATTTTGATGAGCGATCAAGGAACACACTTCATAAATAGCACCATCCGAGTGATGACTGAAGAGTTTGAAGTTCATCACCAGAAGAGCACACTGTATCCGCCACGGGAAAATGGCATAGTGGAAGCCTTCAAAAAAATTATGGAGAACGCACTGACGAAGATTTTTAACATTAACAGAGACGACTGAGACCTAAAGGTACCAACGATACTATGGGCCTACAGGACTAAGTGCAAACAATTGATAAGGCACACACCATTTAAATTGGTCTATGGACAAGAAGCAGTGGTACCATTAGAATTTTTAGTACCAATCTTCTTCATAGCATCCATCACACAAATGATAGAATGAGGCGCAGTACAAGAAAGACAGAATCAGCTATTGACCATGGAAGAAGACCGAGTCTTGGCAAGATTCCACCAACAAGTGTAGAAAGCAAGAGACAAATCTTGGCACGACCAACACATAAAAAAAATGCATTCAAGGAAGGAGACCTAGTACTGATGTACGACAGTAAATCATTTCAACACCCAGGGAAGTTGATAATGCATTGGTTAGGACCATATGAGGTAAAATATGTCACAGATGGAGGAATCATCTAGCTAAGAGATTTAGTAGGTGTAGACCTTAGAGGCATGATCAATGGGAGCCGACTGAAGCTGTACAAGAACAGTCGCCCCTCAACCGCGTAGTAAAAAAAACAAAAAAGCACCCAATGCACCATAGGAAGGAAAAGCCACAGAAAGATAGAAACAAAAATGTAACAAAGGAAATGACAACTGTCATATCAAAAGATAAACAAGAAGGAAAAATAAATCCACAGAAAGAAGGATGACAGGACAACACAAGGCAGAAGTAAAACAATGGCAAGGACCGAGGGGACATCACATTAAACACGCCAACTGGAGACAGCGAAGCAAGTGTAAAGGCAAGTATGAAACCACCAAAGATGCATTGAACCCATAGTTATGGTGCATTAAATCCCTAGAAAAGGAATCTTCCTCGACAAGCTTCATGGAAAATCAATACAACACGCGAGCACGCAAGCAACTAGTCTATTCGCGAAAGGAGAACAAAGAGAAAGTAATAACAGATAGAATGAACAGAGCGCGACCGTGAAACCTATAGAAGCTATTCAAACCCAACAAACATTCGAAAAATATGACTATGGCACCACCAAAACCAGCCGAAGTAAGTTAGATAGCCAAGGTGACCAGAGTGCAAACTAGGTCACGGGGACCGTTGGACGAGAACGAGCAGCAACAGCTAGAGATCGTCGATATTGATGAAATCCCATCACCAAAGAAAATACCAGTATAATCCATACCAATACTGGAGGATATAGATTAGCCACAGACAGAGTCCATGGAATAGGATACACCAGCAGCGGTGCAGGAGCCTCAGAACAAGGAAGAATAAACCCACCAGGAAAGACAACTGGCACATACAGAAGTAGCCGCGGAAGTAAACGGAATGAAACAACATTTGGGAGCAGAGGAGAAACTAGACAACACACAAGAACCCATCTTAGGCCAACCAACAGAGGAGACTATTGGAACCACTTGGGCTTGGCTAGATCAGATTATAGGGGAACAACCAGGAGTTGCTGGAAATTTGAGCCAACCAACATAGCAGGAGGATTGAGTTCAGATACCGAGCTCACCTCAAAAGAAAACAACTGCAGAAATTGTACTACCTTGCATACCAGAGGGAGTATAGGTGGACCCGTAGCTACTGGGTCACGTTGGGAAGCTCAAGTATTCTGACCATGACATAGCAGATTAAACCAAATATCTAGAGCTTGCACCATGGGTCTTTATGCAGAAAATAGTCATGAACCAACTCGACGAAATGATCAACAAGCCACAATAGTGGGAAACTGGGTTGGACAAAACATGGATTCTATGTCTGCTAAAGCTACCACACTTTGGCAGAGGCCAATATGCAACAACCTACATTAAGAATCTATTAGCAGCCATGCATGGAGGGGATATCTGGTTGGATAGACCTATCCCCATAACAGTTGAGCTTATCACTCATATAACAAGATTACCCATCCAGGGTATGGATCCTGCACTAATTCTAGATGATAAGTCCAAGGAGAAAATGTTGGCAGAAGAGATGATGAAGAAATGAGACATCGAGAGGGGCACCAAAGGCATTATAATCAAACGGATCAACAACCCAGCCACACAATTGGGCGCAAAGATCTTATCCTGCAAATTGCTAAGGAAATGTCGTAAAGACAAAGCACTGACATGAGTCATCAGAGTTGCATCTCAATGCGTAGAAGGCACCTTCATGAGATAGGATCCATATCTATTGAACTTGTTTCAAATGGATTGCAGGGATGTGCAGGACCTAGGTACAGAATTCCATTACTCATGGTTGATCACCCTAATAGCCTTCATGGGATGGCGAGAACCAGACCACATAACTTTTTGCACTAGGCCACAACCAGCAGGAGCAAAGTACCGGTTACTGAGATCTGGCCCACAGGCCAAGCTTAATAAGGAGAATGGGATCATATTAGAAGCATACCTACGGGACATACAGGAATCCATCAGCCGATCATGGAGGATAACACCAGAGGATTTTGCGTGATATGTGAACATCGCCAACTTCTGGGCGACATGGTGAGCGATGTGGATATAACCAAAGTAGGATCCAGATAGGCAGTGGCTATAGATGCACTACTGCATCATAGAGGATTATATTGAAATGGTCATTAGCGAATTCCCTGGGAAGTACCAGAACAAACCATAGAAGGAGAGGCCACATAGGAGGACACACAGCCACGACAAATTCTAGTGCCCAAGAAACCAAGAATGTGACAAGGTAGGAGGACTCAGCCAGATGACGGGTCAAAGAAGATAGGGACCCAGAAGGGGACACAAGAAACCACGTAGTCGACCAATGGAAAGAACAAACAGGTTGAGGGAGTGTAGGAGACTGCCCCAAATCCCTTCACACAGAAACTAAGGGGAACTAAGAGACCAGTCATGCAGGAAGGAGGTGCGTGCAAGAAATCAAAGGCACAACGAGCACCACCCGACTACACGATCATGGAGAATGATGGCGAGAGGATTTCCAAAATGGTCTAGGACTGCCTTGCAGAGGATTTCAATCATGCAACATGCCACAGAGATAAACTAAAGAAGGAACTGACAGAAATGGGACAACTCCTTAAGAAACTCGGGGAAGCCCAAATCATGAGTAGCAGTAGAGGCATAGAGCCATCGACTACACATACCATGGAAAGAGTGGAGATAGAAGAATGTGAACCAGTTCTTCCGATGCTACATGCACATTCCACGGTCTACATAAAGCCTAGCATGTTGCGAATGGATAAAATTGTGGGATAGACACCACTGAAGGATTTGGACCATATTCAATTAGTATTGACACAGATGCCATCAAGGGAATTATACATATTGTAGGTTAGCATCGACCACGAGATGCAGTCTCGAGAACATAAAAACTTTGTCGAGCTACAACAAGAAACAAAGAAGTGGGAAGCGTTGGAAATAGTTTGTGCACAGGCCCAATATGAAACTCAGGAGGAGAAAGAACACAGAAATGAACTGGAACGCAGAGTGGAGAAAAGTTTTGGGAAACTTCCAACTACTGCCAAAGGAAATGAACTCCCAACCATAGAAAATATTGATCAAATTGCGTAGGCAATTTATCAGTATCATAAGGATATTGAAACTCTCTGCGGATAGATTAAACCAGCAACTCCACCAGCAGTGAAGAAGCAAAGGAAGCAGGAAGAAACCATGCAATTATAGGAGCTAGAAAAACAGGGTAGCATGGCAGCTGACTTGTTGGATAAAGAAGTGCAACTTTGGACAAGATTGGAAGAGGATCCACAGGTCCAACACTGGGACAAGGAGGACGAGAGGATCAATGCGACGATCCATGAACTCAAGCAGTGTCAGAAGACCATACCAATTCCAGAATGGGTCAAGGGAATGCAAGAGTTGAAGAATATGGAGGCAGAACTTATCACTGCACAAACACAGAAACAGGAGCGTCAGGCTCAAATAGAACCGTTGCAGGAATGGGTAGTAGACATACTTGCACATGCAGAAGGATCCAAAACACAGATAGTGCAGACCTAGCTAGAATGTGTAGGAATGATGAGCGATGAAGTGGCAGCTTAGACAGTCGACACCATCATGGAGAAAACTGCACAGGAACTGACAAAAGAAGTAGAGTTGTAGGAAAAGTTCTTGTTATCACTGAAATTTCATCAGCACATGGTTACAAGAACTCAACATCGTCAAACAATGATGAAGTCATTCATGGACCTGAATTAATACCACATCATTCAAAAAAGGTCAAAAACTATACAAAGTAGTGAAAAAATGAAGAGCGCTTTGCAAACATTGGGCGCCCATGCGCATGCGCAGAACATGAACGTAGAAATCGTGCACAGGTGCACGATGCACGACTGTTAGCATAAAAAGCCATGCACCTGCTAAATGGTGCATTTATGGAAGTGGTCGGCCTCCCAACCACTTATGGTTCAGCTCCCAACCTGATTTGACCCTCAAATTTGGGCTGGATCCGACTGGTGGGCTGGTCAAAGACCTAATAATGACCTAAATGGCCTCTTTTCACACTACAAAGTAGTTAAACAATAACCCAAAGCAATGCTATAAAAAGCCATGAATGCAACTCATTTTCTCAAGGAATTCAAAGTAATGTTATGCTGCCTCTATTGTTTTGAGGACTCCATTCTTGACACAAGCATATTGGCACCATTACATTGGACAATCCACCTCACCATTGAGTGGATTTGTAAACGAGTTCTTTCATCACCATTTTCCATTTTCTTTATTGTAAGAAGAGCTAGTTAGTGAGGGTCCAAGAGCCTTCCCTTGGAGGAAGAAGGGACTCATAGTCCCCTTTCTTCTTGGTGCTTTGTTTTCATCAATAGATCAGCCTCAAACATTGGTGACATGGGTATTTTGGTTCTTTTTGTTTCTATGTCCCTATGCTCATGAATTTTGTTTTTATTACATCTCTGTTGACGGGCGAAACAGTCCATCCGTCAACTGGAAGAGTGGAACCGGTCCGGGGTTGTCTAAATAACCCAAGTCGTTTGGTATGGACCACCCTGATGAGTTTAACGGCTCCGTTGGCCGCTCTAAGGTCTCATAAGGAAACCAAAGAGAAAGTGATCAGAGCTAAATAATCTAAACTAAGGAAACTAGAAACTAATAAAAACTAACTAAAACTAACTAACTAATTAAATAAAATAAATTAAACTAAAACTAAGGAAACTAATCTAACTACGAATTACTAACTACTATATGTCTACAAAATACTAACTATGATTATAATAACTCAAATC
>JZKD02S1622785.1:1010947-1028832 GCA_000966675.3 Picea glauca
CTCTCTCCTCGGTAAGGATGTAGCTTCCACCTTCCCTCAATCTGAAGAGGAAGCCATCAGCAAGGCCCAACAGTATGACCTCATCTATGCACAGTCAGGGTACCTATACACGGTACTTCCTGATCTTCCAAAACCTGTGTCATTTGGCCAAGACAAACCTGGGATGTCTCACTCAGCAGACAGACTGATTGGTGCCACAACACACCACGGTCCACAACCCCAACCACCACCAATGTATGGCACACCTAAATACCCACCGGCATATGGGGCACTTCTTATTACCCCCCACCCCCTTATCAATATCCATACCCTATTGCTATACCCCCACCCATCAGTGGACCACCGTCGGCACCCCCCATACATCCACCTATTCCAAAAACCAGTGGTACTCCCTCAACCTCAGCTTATAGTAATATCGAAAGCACTACGCCTTCCTATGTACCTTATGGATCGGTACCACCACAAAATCCATACTTCCCATTTCCAGGTCCTCCACAACCCATGGCTCCCCCACATCCTCATGTGGGGGTGAATTTTGTTCAACCCTCTGCTGCTCAACAATACAAAAATTTTGAACAGTTGAATACAACCAATCCAGCCATCCATTGAACAATGCCAAGAAGAAAGGACGGAACATGAATAACAACAACCCAGGTCAAGGTGGGAATCAACCCCCACAACACCAACCCACTGGGGGAAATCAGAACCAAGGGAACCAAAACCCCCAAGGAGGCAATAATAATAAACGCCAAGGGTGAAATAATGTTAAAATCATCTTCCCTTATGCCCTTTGTAGTGAGTTCGGCCATTAAACTCACCATTTCCCCCAGATCATTGATTTCAAACGGTTAAAAGACTCGGGTAGTCTTCCCCATTCCCCTGCACAACCTACCCCTCAGCAGGAACCACAACAATATGCGTAACAACCCCCTCCCACCGTGCTGCAAAATCCTATTCCACATCAAGGTGTGATAAACACCCAACAGGACACACAACATCCCCCACCTCAGGCAGGAAAATACCTCAACCCCAACAATCCAGCAGATCGTACAATTCTCCTCACCAGTGAGGAAGAAATCCTTCTGCAAACATGTAACCGTCAGTATCCTGCACCCGCTGAGTCTCCTTCCCTCCCTCCAGATACAAACCCCCCACCGATGGGACCCCCGTTGGTCATCCCTCACCCTTCCACCGAACCACCGCTTCGCATCCCTTGCATCCCATTGCGTAGGAATGTCCACAACCCACAAACTAGGGCATCTCATAACTATAGTTTGGTAGATGACTTAGCATAACCCCCGACTGCCATGTCAGTCTTGGAAGTCCTCCAGACTTGTCCTACTCAGTGGAAATCACTACTTTCCGCATTGGGGGAAGTCGACCCTATAGATACCCGACTCATTACCTTTGATCTTGATAGTGGAGAACCTCATCTTCCCACCTTGATCACATTCAAATCCCAGTGAAAATATGGAACATCACAATTCATCGGTGTAGCATCGATGAAGGTGCAACTACATGCATCATGTCCAAAACAATATGGCAGAAACTTGGTTCCTTGGAACTCATACCCTCTGCCATCACATTACGAGCTTATGATGGACGACCATCCTCTCCTAAAGGGCTCTTCCAAAATGTCCCCATCGAACTCGGGGGCAAGACTATTCTCATCGACATCGAAGTTATCGACGCCCCGCTCGATTATAATATCTTGTTTGGTCATACCTACATGTACGCTATGAAGGCAGTGGCATCTTCCGTCTTTCGGACAATGATGTTCCCTCACAATGGGAAGATCATTACCATTGACCAAGTCTCACATTATGAGCCTAATCCATCTACCAACATTGATAACATTCTTCCTCTCATCCACACAAGCCATGACACATATCCACTCGTCGAGATGGGTCCTGGGATTTTTAAAGATCCATCCTTATTAGGAATGTATCATGGAGCACCACCACTCCTACACCCTTCCAATCAAGTGTGTGTCATATCATCTAACATATCTCCCACATAGGATACCCTTCCTTCTACAGTGGCTTCTATCATACCTAACATCCCACTCATCACAACACCCCCTCCTCAAGAACCTCAAGGACACTCGTCAACCCCACCAGTCCATGATTCCACCTCTCCCCAAGGACATAGTCCAGTTTGGGAGATAGTTCCCCAACCCCTCACTCAAATTCCCTTCTTTTACCCTCCACCCGGTATCGAAGCTTTTCAGGTGGCCGCAATGCTCACACTACCTAATATGGTGTTAGCAATCCTAGTTTGGTATTTACACCCACCAGAGATGGTCCCTCGACCATCCCTTCCCCCCCAGGAAGGAATCCTCATGACGATTCCCATCCTTACCCCCACCACCCCCCTAGTCGCTAACCCCCCTGCTACAGCTGGGGGTAGGAGAAATAAGAAGGAGACCACCACTCCACTTCCTCCACGCATCCCACCACCTTGCACACTATGTGAGAAAGAGGGCCACCAAACCAAAAACTGTCCATCACTACCTAAATTACGGAATTTGATCCCCCTTAATCAAACTCCTCCAACACCCGCCACTACTGCTAGTCCCGCCACTACCACCCACCCTTCCAATAGTAAAGGGTTGAGGACCAAATATGCTTGTGCTATATGTTCATATTATGTCCATTATACCCATCATTGCCCAGCACTGCCATGCTTTCGGCAGACATTATCCGCTGTATGCCAGAACTTCCAGAACAACCCCAGTCCTGCTACGTCCTCCTCAACAAATATCACTGACATCCGTTATATCACCACTTTCATCAATGAACGTATGAGATGCCCTTCCTCTTTCTACGATTCATTAGCTCATTTTACATATGAGTGTCCTATGATCCTTGAATGCAGGCAACGTCAATTGACCCTGCTTCACCAACCCGCAGAGGCGATAATTGACATTACCTCGTCACTAGAGGCTCTTCATGTAATTTCTCCCAAACCTGAGGCTCTTCATGTCATTTCTCCAGACCCTGAGGCACTCCCAACACCTCCATGGTTCTTAGATGATGTATCTGAGGATTCACCCCCCAACCCCCTCAACTCTCCTGCTCATTCCCCTACGGGCACTCTCCACCCAACCACCATGGGTACCCCTCAGTACTTCAATATATGGTTTATGTCAAGTGAACCCTCACCATCTCCTCACAATGTTCCCCCTGCTTCTTCACCAGGGGGCAACCACACGACCACTGTCACCAAGATCACTCCTCATGACCCCTTGTATTCCCGTCACTTCCAATGCGACGAAGAAATACTCGAAGAGTTAAACCACTCGGACTCTCCTTGGGATGCGCTACACCATAGTGCACTCTTCTCTCCACAGGAAGCCTCCATGCCTCCTAACCAAAACCCCATTTATGCGGTCGAAACCAAGGATTTTATCCCATCAGGGTCTATCAACTGGTTCAAAATTCCCATCCCTGCCCCTGATGCTTTTGAAGAAGACAACATGGCCAACATTTCCCCCACCATTAAAATTGACATTTCCATTAAAAATGGTATTGTCCAAGAAATCACCATTGGATTTGCTTGCACTCCTCAGGAAATCCTCGCATATAAAGCCCTCTTCCAGGAATATAGGGATATTTTCACCTGGTCATACACAAAAATGCCTAGCCTCGATCCCTCTATTGTCGAACATCGCATCGACACCTGGCCCGACATCACACCAGTTTGCCAAAAACAGCGACCGCTACACCCATCCAAAGCCGCGGCTATCAAAGATGAAATTGACAAGTTACGTGCTGTCAGTTTCATTTACCCCATCACCTATACCTCATGGGTTTCCAACCCTGTACCCGTTAACAAAAAACAGGGCACTATCTGCGTTTGCACAGACTTTCGCGATCTCAGTCACGCATGTCCCAAAGACAACTTTCCAATGCCTTTCATCGATCAAATTATCGATGACTGCACCAGCCATGAGGCTCTCTCCTTTATGGATGGATTCTCTCGCTATAATCAAATTCAAATCCACCCAGCCGATCAGTATAAAACTGCATTCACTACCCCGTGGGGTACTTTTTCATATCGTGTCATGCCTTTCATATTAAAGAATGTCGGCGCAACTTTCCAACAGGCGATGACATACATCTTTCACGATCTGGATAATATCATCCTCGCCTACTTGGATGACCTCACAACTCGATCCAAGAAACGCACCCAACATCTCGATGATTTACGAATCATCTTTCAACGGTGTCGTCAGTACAACATCCGCTTGAATCCTCTCAAGTGTGTGTTCTGTGTCACCGCAGGGAGCCTCCTTGGTTTTATTGTTTCCCAAAGTGGTATTACTGTGGACCCCCTCAAAGTCCAAGATATCACTGAAATTCCACCTCCCCGGAATTTACGACAACTTTAGAGTCTAAAGGGAAAAGCTAACTTTCTTAGATGATTTGTCCTTGATTAAGCCATACGCACACACGGTTTCCTTTGCTTATTACGTCACGACATCCCTTTTCACTGGGATGACCATGCCCAATAGTCATTTGATGATCTTAAAGCATCGCTTTCAAATGCACCTTTAATTAGTGCACCTGACTACAATCGTGACTATATCCTCTATGTATCAACATCAGCTGTATCAGTAGCTGGCGTCCTCGTCCAGCTCGGAGATGATAATCGTGAACATGTCATTTATTACATTAGTAAAAACCTCTCCGGACCACCCTTGAAATATAAACATGAAGAGAAACTTGCTCTTGCAATTGTCCTCGCAGTCCAGAAACTGCGCCATTACATTCTGCTTCGTCCCAAAAAGGTCGTCGCAGATTCCAACCCTATGCAATACTTGCTCAGCCTTCGGAAAGTTAACGATAAATTTTCTCAATGGATCGTTATCCTCCAAGAGTACAACCTCAAGTTCTCAACACCTAAGAGTAAGAAGGCCCTCGTTCTCTTCGAACTTGTCATGGCCCTCCCCTTTGACACCACCAGTGCCCCCATCAACACTGACTTTCCCTACGAACATCTCTTTTACATCACTACAGATGATCCTTGGTACGGTGAGCTCCTCGTCTATCTCTGAACTCAAAAGTTCAGTAACCACCTCTCGAGCGATGATCGTTTCCATATTCGCCATCAAGCCCCCCACTACCTCCTCATTAGAGACATCCTATACCGGTGGGGCGTTGACACCATTCATCGTTGGTGCCTGACTATTGATGAGGCCGATAGAGTCTTAAATGACTGTCACAATGGTGCCTGTGGGGGCCATCTTTTGGGTATATCCACTGCTCAAAAGATTATCCAAGCCGAGTAATTTTGGCCTACCTTATTTCATGATTGCATTCATGCCGTGAAACGATGTGCGCAATGTCATCTTTATGCCACCAAAGCCCGAGCTCCCCCCGCTCTTCTTCACCCTGTCATTACTGCTGGCCCTTTTTGTAAATGGGGCATCGAATTCATGACTTGTAATCCCCCCTCCAGCAATGGTCAGATGTACATCGTTGTCGCCATTGATTACTTCACCAAATGGGCAGAAGTGATGCCCACTTTCAACAACACCGTTGACACTGCGGCTCATTTTTTCTTTAACCACGTCATATCCCGTTTTGGAGTACCCCTCCAACTCATTTCTGACCATGGGAAACCCTTCAAGAATGAGATCTTCATCGAACTCTCATATCGGTTAGGCTTCTCTCATGAGTTTTCCTCACCATATTACCCTCAGTCTAATGGACAGGTTGAGGTAGTTAACAAAGTCCTCAATACCATGTTACAGCGCATGGTTAATAAACATAAAACCAATTGGCATCATATGTTATTTTCTGCGCTATGGGCTTACCGAACGGCTGTGAAAACTACCACTGGATTCACACCATTTCATTTAGTCCATGGGGTTGAGGTCACTCTCCCCATCGAGTGCGAAATTCTCACCTTACGCACCAGAATTGAGATATTACTCGACACTGCTCCAATGGAGCAGCGCTTGCTGAACTTGGAGTCTTTGGATAAAGATCGTCGATCTTCCTTACAGAACAACGAGGCAGCTAAAAAACGATCCAAGGCTACATTTTATTGCCATGTCAACCTTCGCTCATTTCATGAAGGTGACCTCATCCTGGCTTACGATATTGCTCATGATACCTTTGGCCATGGCAAATTCAAATCACTCTGGCATGGCCCATACATCATTCAACATTGCTTCACCAAAGGTGCATATATCCTGGCCTCTCCCGAAGGCCTCTCTCTCAAAGAACCCATCAATGGGTTGTATCTCAAGAATTTTTATGCTTAAAAGTAGTCAATCTACTTTAGCTTATTTCTTTTCTAGCGTTTTTAATCTTTTTTCTCCTTCCCTCATGTCTAAACTATCCTTTGTGCTATTGAAATATGCTTCCTTCACCAGCCTACCACATCGGTTACGCAAACGGCGCCAACCGTTGGACACAAAATCTCTCTTCGGCTGCTTGGACTCTCTACATGCCCTCACATGAAATGCTCCATTCGAGCGGCATATGTTTGGGGTCAGTAACCAACAACCAAGACGAATACACTACTGTCATTGGCCTCTTGGCCGACGCCCAACATCATCATATTCGTCACCTTAGCGTCTTCCTCGACTCTCAACTAGTCATTCTCCAGCTCAACAATGTGTACCGCATCCGTGATCCTTTCCCCTTTCACAAATACCTGTAGGTTAGGCTTTTATCTTGACATTTTGATTCCATTACATTTACACATATTCCAAGACAATTGAATCAAATTACAGATAACCTAGCTAATATTGTGTGAGCCTGGCATATATCACATCAAGCTACCTCTACACATACATAAACATATCACAATCCTGTCACAGCATATACATAGAATAGACATCATCAAAACATTGACCAAAAACATGTAAACACCACATAGATCTCAAAAAATTGCTCATCCAGTCACTATTACAGCAGGTACAAATGAGGTGGCAATATGGGCCCTACAGCTATATATAGGCCTTTTTTTGCCGAACTTCGACTCACCATTCCGGGAGCCCACGGTGTCCATTTTTCAATCCGTCTTTAGCCATAGGATCAACATCCCGTCATCTACACCACAGCAGTCCCTGGGCCTCTTTTCATCCTGAGTCCCTAGGGCGCCTTGTTTTTTATACCCTAGTCAGGTACGCATGCGCATATTCACACTTATCAAATACATGCTCATATATTCGATTATCTTCAAATATTGTTCACTTTGGGTATTTGGTTTTCATGTGTGCAGGTACTTGATCATCATACATCGACACAACCCCTTCAGGTATAT
Source organism: Picea glauca (assembly GCA_000966675.3). Taxonomy (NCBI): domain Eukaryota; kingdom Viridiplantae; phylum Streptophyta; class Pinopsida; order Pinales; family Pinaceae; genus Picea; species Picea glauca. The sequence continues at coordinate 1,018,229 of JZKD02S1622785.1, forward strand.
GTTCAACACTAGCATGTAGTCTTTCCCTATGTATCACACTTTACATTTCTAGTCAGACCCTCTGACATTTGCCTCTAGGATCCCCATTCCCGGCTCTGCAGTACCCACGCCTCCATTTGCATCTTCAGTACTGTCACTCGGTAGAATTCTTCCCCACATGAGTTGTCCCATTCATAGCACCTTATGGCACTTCTGACACTCATGTTGTTTTTCAAAACCCTTTAGGGATGGGAGTCCAGATAGTCTTTTATCATGTCGCGAATCAAACCACATACCCTTTCTCCTCATTTTTCTAGCTTTCCCACACGATCTCCCAGATTATCTCTTCATGGTTCTATTTTTTTACTACACCTCCGCAGTATCATGAACCCTACATTCCATCCACAATAAGTTTGCCCATATGCAAATCTCCCTCCATTTCACCTACCTCATACAGAAACTCACCAATGGGGCCCCCACCCTTCATCAGTTTTCTGAGCAAATTATGCCCTACATGGGCCACCCATATCACACTAGGGCACCCGTTTCTGTATTTGTACATTTCTCCCCAAAATTATTCATTATTTTTTGTACAAACGCCTTTATTCTTCAGTCATTACATTCCCTTTTTTGTCGTCACCTTTGGTGACCTGCTTCCCTCTTTTTGGCCAACCGCAACCCATGTCACCCTTGGTTGGAGCACTACTTATCATCTTCCCTTGCCCAACATCGTCCATATCTTTAGAGTACCCCACAGGTCACTTATTTCTACCCTCTGAATTTGTTCACCTTGTCCTGCCTCTGGCACAACTTATCACCGGTCTTGTCATCCCCCTGACACTCGACCTCGTTGCACGGTTGCAGCCACTTTTTATCTAATACATCCTCCAACCAAGGGCAGTCTTGAGTCTTCCCACATCTTGACTTCGTCCATGTACCTCTGCCACTTCCTCACCTTAGTAGATTTCACGAAGCCCTTTGCTTCTGGGAGTCGCATTCCCCTTTTGTCGACATCAGCACAATTTTCCAGAAGGGCGACAGTATCTTGATTCTCATTCTCCACTCAATGAGAGATATGAACTTGGCTGGGCTATCAATGCCCACATAATCACTGCTACTTATTACTGCGATCACTGCCTACTATTCAGAGTATGTTCATTTACAGAATTATCTTTTGCCTTTATCACGACCGCCCCCAAGGGCACTGTAGTTGTCTACACCAACGCTTCAGTCATCTTTTTCAGAGTTACATGACACAAGCATGGGGCATGCCCGCCTTGTTTGTACACAGTTTTATATTTTCCACGCCTCATGGAAGGTCGGGTCCTACCGGTTCCTTTTTCCCTCCAACGGATCTCTCTGGACAATCACACTATTACTCTCTCTTACAACAACATTTTCAGTAGAATATACATTGATGGATTTCAGGTATACATATTCTCCTAACCTCATCCATCAGGGGGAATTTGTTATCACTGAAATTTCGTCAGCACATGGTTACAAGAACTCAACATCGTCAAACAGTGATGAAGTCATTCATGGACCTGAATTAATACCACATCATTCAAAAAAGGTCAAAAACTATACAAAGTAGTGAAAAATTGAAGAGCACTTTGCAGACATTAGGCGCACGTGCGCATGTGCGGAACAGGAACATAGAAATCGTGCACAGGCGCACGATGACCGACTATTAGCGCAAAAATCTGCGCACCTGCTAAACAGTGCATTTATGGAAGTGGTCGGCCTCCCAACCACTTATGGTTCAGCTCCCAACCTGATTTGACCCTCAAATATGGGCTGGATCCAACTGGTGGGCTGGTCAAAGACCTAATAATGCCCTAAATGGCCTCTTTTCACACTACAAAGCAGTTAAACAATAACCCAAAGCAATGCTATAAAAAGCCATGAAAGCACCTCATTTTCTCAAGGAATTCAAAGTAATGTTATGTTGCCTCTATTGTTTTGAGGACTCCATCCTTGATACAAGCATATTGGCACCATTACATTGGAAAATCCACCTCACCATTGAGTGGATTTGTAAAAGAGTTCTTTCATCACCATTTTCCATTTTCTTTGTTGTAAGAAGAGCTATCTAGTGAGGGTCCAAGAGCCTTCCCTTGGAGGAAGAAGGGACTCATAGTCCCCTTTCTTCTTGGTGCTTTGTTTTCATCAATAGATCAGCCTCAAACATTGGTGACATGGGTCTTTTGGTTCTTTTTGTTTCTATGTCCCTATGCTCATGAATTTTGTTTTTATTGCATCTCTTAGTTTAATTCTTAATTGTAGTTTTTGTTTTCTTTCCCTAACTCTTTTCTCTACAGTTGTCTTGCTCAACAGACCCAGTTGAGCTTGCAAGCACCTCTATTCTTCTCACCAAGGTGACGAAAGAGGTGCAACAATTCTAAGTGATTGCCAAAGAGATTGAGGAAGAACAGAGAAATTAGGTGACTCGGGACGAGTCACATGTCATTGTTGGGGGCCTGTTGGAAGCAGGCCAAAGAAGCTGGAAGAGAGATCATGGGGAAATAAATTGTGCACAAATAAGAATGACAGCTAGAATAATGATCATGGAAAAGAAAGAATGCAAGAGGAAAGCGACAACTGGCAAGAAGCACAACACGTGTGCATGCAAGAAGGAGGCGACAACTCGAAGGAAGTCGAGCACACATGCAGCAAAGGAAGACCTAAAGTAGGGTTAGAGTTTTTTGTAAGGGTTTTTGTAAATGGATAAAAGAGCCTGAAATGTATAAATATAGATACGTAGGTATCATGTGAGGTTGGACAGTTTTTTATTAGCTCCGGGTTTCCGAAGTAGTGTTGTTGTTTGGAGTATTGTAACTACACATACACAGATGCAACATGTAATGTTTTGTATGAACCATTTTGTAAGATGTTGATATAGAGGAGAAAATAGAAGGTAGATCATGAGGATTAGATCGTAGGCTGTGGAGCTTGATGCAATTTAGTTTGCCTCATATATATCTTACCCATCTGAGAAGAATTGTAAGCACACGACACTGGAGATGCAGAACTGCCATAATAAAAGAGCCAAGAGCCAAATGTTTGTGGACATAACCCGGAAGGGGTGAACCATGGTAAATCAATGTGTAATGTGATGAATGTATGTGTATATCTGTCATCTTTTTAGTGGTTAAATATTATTCTTAATGAATGAATGTGTTAGTACATTACATAGTTAAACGATGTCGCAAGATTGAGGAAATGTGTTATGAAGGTTAAAATATCATAGAAGGTAATAGTAAGTCATAGACACAAGGCATAATAGATGGCTCAGAATGCAGACCCCATATCTCCCACTCAATCCTAGGCTATAAACAACTGAGTCTTATAGTCATCCATTTAAATATATCTCGAGTGAGACTGCGCAGTGCAATATGTGCATTGTGTTCCCTTCTGGTTTACCAAGAGGGCCGATAGTTTTAGAGGCTTTGTTGGAAACCCGAATGACATGAACCCTAGGTTGATAAGCTCAATGTAGAAGAGAAGGATAGTTAAACCAACATAGAGTCACTGGATGAAGATCGCCAATCTTCATTATAGAACAATGGGGCATCCAAAAGGCGATCGAAGGCCACCTTTGATCGCCATGTCAACCTTCCCTCATTCAACGAAGGAGACCTCGTCCTTGCTTACGATATCGTTCACGATACCCTCGACCATGGAAAATTCGATTCATTATGGAATGCACCTTACATCATCCAACATTGTCTCACTAAAGGCGCATACATCCTGGCCTCCTCTGAAGGCCACCCTCTGAAAGAACCCATCAATGGGTTGTACTTAAAAAAAAATTATGCCTGAGCATAGCCATTCTACACTAGGATTTTTCTTTTTGTACACATTTTGTAGATTTTTAAATATTATTTTTTCCTCCATACCTTGCATCTAATCTACCACTTATATTTTTGACAGATGCCTCCTCCATTAGCCTACCACATCGGTTAGACCGATGGAGCTAGCCGCATAGAATCTCGCTTCGGCCGCTTGGGCCCTCTATTCCTCCTCACATGAATTGCTCCACTCCAGTGGCATATGTTTGGGCTCAGCAACCAACAACCAAGAAGAATACACAACCATCATTGGCCTCTTCACCGAGGCCATTCAATGCCATATCCACCACCTTAGCATCTTAGTAGATTCCCAGCTCATTGTCCTTCAGCTCAACAATGTGTACCGTGTCTGCAATCCTTTCCTCTTCCACAAATACATGCAAGTTAGAATTTTATCTTGACATTTTGATTCAATCAAATTTACACATATTCCAAGACAGTTCAATCAAATAGCAGATAATGTGGCTAACCTAGTGTTAGATTGGCATTTATCACATCAAGATACCTTTACCCATACATAAACCATCAAAAGTTTTTCATAGCATATAGGTTAGACATCATAAAAAGCACTAAAAAATCATCATCACATGTGAACATCATATAGATCCAAAATGTATATCCATATATATATATCGATCAATATGCCAACAAATGTTTACAAAAAATAGTACAACATGTCCAACATTCGTAGGCAGGTGAACCACCTCACCCCTACAAGTATAAAATTGGTGTCACCGCACCATATACAAAATGGGCTTGCACGCCTATATAAATACAAAAATACATATACAGAGGCACTCATGGCGCCTCTAGAGCTCCACAACCTGGTCCTCTCTCTGGAGGAGGTGCCCCACTAGCCAAGGGTCCCTCGGGCCCTGGAGGCAATCGCCCAGTCATCGTTTCCCCCACTATAGATTCTCTATGGATCAAGGTCTAAGACTCTAATGAAAGGGCCACACACTACTCTAAGACTCCCTCATCCTGGATCCGAGTCCAAAAACCTTCGGGAACTCCCTGTAATACCGCCTCCAGTCGGTGGCGAAACTCCTCAAACTCTTTGTGGGCCCCTATCGGAGCAGCATGTGATGGCCCTGCACTGGGATCATCATAACGACGTCTTCTGCCTACTCTCACATCATCATCTGGCCTCGCACCAGCCTCGTACCACCGCCATCTTTCCCCCACCTCTGGCTCCCCTCGTGGTGGTCTCATGGGCCCCTGATGAGACAGTGCTCTCATCAACTCAACCTATCACCCACAAGGTCCCACATCTACACACACGCCAAACAAATGATAGCATCAATATCCATCCATACATAAAACATATGTTAGCAATCAAAAAATATCAAATCAATCCACATACCTCTATGGTCGAACACCTCTCTCGGGGGTAGTAGCATATCTGGGTCCTGTCGAAAGTCCACCCCACTATACTGATAGCAGAGTATAATATGTGGAATCTAACACCACACCCATGCAACCTCGTCTGTAAAGTAATGGCTACACTCCCCACCACCATGATGAACCAAAATCGTCCCCCATCTCCTTAGTCGCAGCTCTCGCACACCAGGTGTATCCAGTAAAAATCTTGGGCACAACATCAACACCCTCTCAAAAAACCAAGCTACCAAGATCAACCCTAAGGAAAACTTCCCCGAGTTCGAAGCTCAAAACCTATCGAGCTACCCCACCATATTGGCATGAAGCATCAATCCCCAGGAAAAATTCTCACCACTCAGGGCCCTCTGCATAATCCTCAGCTGACCACCATTGATCCATTAAGTCATGAGTGATCCATAAACCCTCACAATCAACACTTCAATGTAATGATGTACAAGGGCGTCCATTTCCCCAATACTCACCACGAAGCCTAACATGAATTTCTCCCCCAAATAGTAGGTCGGGGCTAAGACAAGAAATTATCCATCCTTGGGTAACATGGGCTCAACCAGTACCAGGGTTCCCCGAAAAAGGAGCCCAGTCAAAAAATATACATCATCCATCACAGTGAATGCAACATGCTCACCTCGCATAATGAATCACTGCAGATCATGCCTCCTCATTGTGATCAGGAACTATAGCAGGTATTCCTGTGACCACACTAGTGAACACTCAAAAAACTTTAGCAACCCATAGACTGCTAAAGGGCCACATACAACTAGCTCTTCATCTCTCACTGCCTCTCTCAGGCGCATCCAATTCCGCTCCATCCAGTGGACTGACATCATCAACTGGTCACCTGCATCGACACATACAGTACTCGATCAACCATCACAACCCTTAAAAACACCACAATCTTCAAAAAAGATAAGCTTTTACACTCCTCAGCTTTGCCTCAAGGGCGTGACTATTTTCCCCATAGGTGCACACAAATGCATGCATGTTCATCCCACAGTCACACACTCATGCATGAATGTTGGTGATATAGAGGCACAGACATGCGCCCCTGTCACACACACAGACGCACCTTCCACCACGCCTGTTCGCTACACAGTTGTGCACACATGAACTACTGTCAGGAACACAGTCGTGCACGCATGCGTAGTTGTTCTTTGAGCAGGTGCGCACCTATTTTACCCATTCAGGAATCCCCATGCACGGTTGTCCCAATTACATCCGTGCACTCATGCGCATGAATCATTCGATCACCCGTGCACTAGGGGGGGAACCCTCACAAAATTCTCCTGTACGGCTATCCGTACAACCTTGCCCAAATAAGGAATCCTAATTACTATACAAGACGATACAACCACTAACTTGACACTCACTAATCCTAGATCAGCTGGCTCAATCTCCCGAAATCTCCAATTCTCCTCTAAAACCTCTCGTCCACTCACTAAGACAATAGGTACAAATGATGTGGCATTGTGCACCCTACAACTATATATAGTCCCTTTTGCCAAGCTTCCATGCTCAATTACAGGAGCTCTGGTCATTTGTTCTCTGATCCATCTTTAGCCATGGGATGAAGATCTCGCCCCCTACACAATCACATCCCCTGGGTCACCATCCATCCTCAGCCTCAGAGGATGTATTTTTCTCACATCCTGCCCAGGTACGCTTGCTTATATTCATAAATTATTGAATAACTGTTATATGTTCTTTATCTTCAGATATTGTTCATGTCGGGTATTCAATTTTCATGTGTGCAAGTACTTGGTCATCATGCATTAGTGCTACCCCTTCAGGTATGTCGTCGACACTGGCATGTAATCATTCCCTTTTAATACCAATTTCATCTCCCAGTCATACCCTGCGATCTTTGCCTCTAGGGTCCGTCCATCCAGCTCTGCAGTGCTCACACCTCCACTGCATTTCAGTACTTCCAACCGGTAGCACTCTCTCCCACATGAGTTTTCCCAATTGTAGTCCCCGTTGTCACTTTGACACTCATGCCATTTTCACCCCTTAGGGTTGGGAGTCCCCATAGTCTTCGCATTCTCGAAAATCAGGCACGTGCTCCTTCTCCTCATTTTGTTATCTTCCCCCCCAATGGACTCTCGGGTACTCTCATTACGGTTCACATTTGACTGAACCTCCATAGTATCATCAACCTTCCATTTCATCCACCATCAATTTTCCCATCTGCACATTATCCTCCATTCCTTTCCCTAATACAGAAACCCACCTATGGGGCCCTAACCCTCCACCTGTTTCCACAGCAACTTGTGACCTCACCATCGAAGCCATCTTGCACTAGGGCAGCCATTTCTGTATCTGCACAGTCATACCACCTTATTCTTTATTCATTTGGTAATTGTACAAAACCTTTGTTTTTCGTATTTACATAGCTTTCTATTTTGTTGCCTTTAGCGACCTTCCTTTTTCTAGCAAAGCAATCCTTGTCACCCTTGGTTGGGGAATTTTTCACCTTCTACCCTTGTTGACATTATCCATAAACCCTGAGTATCTTACAGTCTATACACTTTTTTTATCTTTGTGTTTTTCCATTTTGTCACGCCTCTGGCCCAGTTTACCCAAGCCTAGTTGTCCCCCTGACACTAGGTCCAATTTAATGGTTGTTGCCACTCATCCTTTACATATATCCCCAACCAAGGGAAATCTCGAGTCTCACCACTTCTTGACTTCGTCCATGTTCCTCATCAGTTCCTGATATTATCTAGTGGATTTCATGAAGCCCCTCACTTTTTGGAGTTGCGTCTCCCTTTCTGTCAACATCAACATAGTTTCCATATGGGCGACAGTATCTTGACTCTCATTACCTTCATAATGCGGAGTCTCGGACGACACAGAGAGAACCATCATTTCTCTCTGCTATCATTGACCCCCACAACATTCAACTTCAAAACTTTCTCATGTTGCGTTGGGTCTTACTTTGCGACTATTGCTGCTGTTTTTATATTTTCCGAAGACCTCTGAAAATTGCTAGGCGATCAATGCCTGTGAATCCTCGACACTTATTGTAGGTGTCATCACCTCTTTTTAGAGTTTGTTCACAATCAGAATTGTCCTCTTCCATTATCAACCCGCCCCCGAGGGCACTGCAGTCATCTACACCAACACCCAGTTTCAGTTACAGTATTACACATTTTTGAGTTACATGACACGAGCATGGGGCATGCACGCTTCGTTTCTACACAATTTTATTTTTCGACACCTTGTGAAAGGTTTGGGTCCTACAAGTTCCCCTCTCCTTCCAATGGGTCTCTCTTGAAACTCCCCTCAACACTCTTTCTTACAAAGGTACTCTCAATAGAAGAAACATTTATGTATTTCAGCTATACGTATTCTCATAACCTCATACATCAGGGGGAATATGTTATCACTGAAATTTCATCCACAAATGGTTACAACAATCCAACATCTCCAAACACCTATTAGTTCATCCATGGCCCAAAAAAGTATTTTCAAAGAGGTCAAAACTATACAACTGGTTATAAAATCAACATTTGCTCAGAATACAAAGGAAGTGCACGCACGGGCGCCAGTAGAAAACGCCGTAAAAGCACACATGCGCCCGATGCACGACTGTGGATGCAAAGAGCCGCGCATACCTTAGAACGATGCATTTACGATTTTGGTCAGCCTTCCACCCACTTCTGGTTCATCTCTCAAGTCGATTTGACACCCAAATCCGAGCTGAATCCCAGTAGGGGGATGGTCAAAGACCTAAGGGTGCCCTAAAGAGCCCCTTGTTCACACTAAAGAATGGTTGAATAATGCCTTAAAGCTTTGCTATAAAAAGAGTCCATGGGTGGACTATATTTCTAAGAATTCATTTGTATTTTTATGTTTCCTATATTCTCTTGGAGGATCCTCTTTCCTCATCAAGAGTATACAAGCATCATTTCATTGATCTATTCACATCACCTCTTGAGTGAATGAGCTTTGGATTTCTTCACCATTTCCTTCAATTTTGATATTTGTAAGAAGATATCAATCATTGGGGGTTCAAGAGCCCTCCCTTGAAGGAAGCAGGGACCCATAAGTCTCCCTTTCTCTTTGGTGTTTTCCCACTAATACAATCCTATCCATTGGTGGCATGAATGTTGTTTATTTTTTATTCTAATATCTTGATGCACCTTAGTTTAGTTTCTTTTATTGTTCTTATCTTAATCTTTTGTTTATTTCTTATGCTTGATGTTTCTAACTCTTGCATTCATTTATGTTCTATCTAGCTAACCCAACTGGACTTGTAAGTGTCCTTATTTTTCTCATTTAGGTGATGAAATGGGTGCAACAGTCATCATTTGCAAATACAACTGCATCTTCTTCATCACAACAATATTCCTCATCCATATTCAAATTTTCAAGCTCATCCTCCATCTTAAGGAAACTTTCTATTTGTTTGTCATCTTCAAAAACCTGCCAGTACTTAATATTATTTGGTACTACTGGCTTGTGCTTGACCTCAATCTCATATTTTTTGTTAGGGAAAATTGGAATTTTGAAGACTGAGGCTGAAGTAGCTAGGAAATCAACAATTTGATTATTCCCTCTTGGAATCATTGAAATATTATACTATGAAAATTTCTCAAGAAGATCAAGCATTATGTTTCTATAGGCCCTTAGCCTAGGATGCTTTGCTTGGTATATACCCTTTATCTGATTGATGATCAGCTCAGAATATCCATGTACAACTATTCTCTTAGCACCCATTTCTTTCAAATTCTTCAATCCCAACACTAATGCCTCATATTCGGCCATCTTGTTTGTGCAATCAAAAGAAATTTTATAAGAACACATTTTTGTATTTCCTCTAGGGAGGTTAATCAACACACCAACCCCTGCTCCTTCTTTGCTGACAGCTCCATCGAATCTCATATTCCACATCTGATCTTCTGTATTACTTTGTTGTTTTGAAATTTCCTCATTTTGTTGGTCAAATTTATCTTTGGCAGTCATATCAATCTCTACCACTTTCTCTTCAACATTCGAATCATTAAAGAAAATGGAAGAACCAATCTCAGTCTCCACAGAGTAAATGGGATGGTTTTTTGGTTGGGATTTTTCACTGACCATGTATTTGATCAATACTTCATTTACAACTTCCTGTCTTGACCAAATATAGGGATAGTGGCATATGACATATCCATTTGCAAATTCCATTTCAACTTTGTAGCCCATGACCTAGATAAAAACATGTCGAATTTAGGAGGGATATCAACAACCACTACATCCATTGATCCGGATTTTACGAGCAGAACGAAATGAATACAGATTATTAATAGGTGCTTAACACGAAAATAACAGAGATACAGTAAAACTAGTTTTCTATTAAATAACGAAATAAGCTGAAACTGTAAAAATGCA